>PVJX010025878.1:0-26461 GCA_004027295.1 Dolichotis patagonum | reverse complement strand
TTTGTGTTCCTCTATTCTTCTGTCTGTGTCTTCTTGAGAGGTACCCAGCCCTTCTTTTATTAATCTACTTATCTCTTGATTAATTTGAATTAATATTTCAGTTTTGGTCCCACTTATGAGGTCTTGAATATATCTCTTTATGTCCGCTAATGCTGTGTTTGATGTTGCATTTTTGCTGCCCTCAGTCTCTTTTGTATTTGCCTCTCCTGGATCAATGTTCTCAGGGTTGGGGGCTGGGAGTGTTTTCTTATTTCTCCCTTTAGTCATGTTTTTGGTTCCTTCCATACAAGTGTACAGTATAATTCCCAGACCCTTTTCTTGTTGTTTAAGGTTCCTCTAGAGGGCGCAGGCTAGGAGCTTTAGCCCTCTTCAATAGGTTATCAGAGATTAGAGTTCACCCACGGGCAGTGTGGGCTAGCTCCTCCCTTCTGGGCCAGTCAACCTTTGCAGGCCTTCACTGCCTCAGTGTGCACTGATCTCAGGGAAGTAACTGGCTCCCCGCCAGGGGCGTGGCCTAGTTCAAGCAGATTCCACCAATCCGCTCGGCAAGGGGAATAACCAGTTGAAGCCACTTCCTTATGGAGTTAGGGTTGTCCTGCCCAAATCCAACATGTCGTCCAGTCGGTTTCCCCTTTCCCGTGGGAGGGTCCCATTCCCATCACTCACCCTGTCCCCGAGAACTGCTGGACTGCCCGACCTCCGATTTCAGCGCGGTTGTGGTGGGAATCCACGGTGCCTCTGGGTGGGTCGTGTGCAGTGCCGGTCCCGGCGAGCTGCACGCCGGGCTGTTCAGCTCCGGGCTCCGGCGGCTCAAGCCAGTTGCTTTGGCGCGGATCGCTTGTTCAGGTCGGGCGGAATTCAGGCGTCTCGAGGCGGGTGCCGTGCTCGCCGATCTCATCTTCACTAATAGTAGCCCCAGGACCTCTTATTCTAGCGGGTTTTTGCGCTTTAGTTTCTTTCTGTGTTGTGAGAGTCTATCTCTCTCTGTTTGGGTTTTATTCTGGCATTCGAGCTGTCTCTCTCAGAGAGGGTCTCTCTCTCCTGCTACCTACCAGTCCGCCATCTTGTCTCTTTTCAATCAACAACTTTTTTGTCAGTTTATTATGATGATGCAATATTTCTAATTGATTAACTGGTATATATTTTAGCACATTCTAATTAACCATTGTGCATTATTGATTCAAGTTACTAAAAATGGGGGTAGACTGATACATGTTAATGAAAGTTATGGCTATTTCAGCATTAAAAGATTATATTCTAAGAGAAGAATAAGAATTGTCAGATATAGCTATTATCTGAAATACTGAAAAGGCTATTTTCTTCCATCATGCAATTTCTTGAGAAGGGGAGAGATTAAACTCTGCAATATTAGTTGCCTAGCAACACCTACCTATTAATAGTATAAATTTTCCACTGCAAAACACTTTATTTGGGTCATTGTCTTTGAAAATATGAGAATTCTCTTCTCTGCAAAAATGTTTAAAGGGTTTGTCTTCTTAGGTCTCATAGTTTGTGTTTTACTCACAACTGTAAAGCGTATTGCCATGTGTTTCCCCTCTGTTATTTCCCATCTGTATCTCTTTGCACTGAGTGTAAGTGTGGTGAGTGGGATGTGGCTTCCATTCATCATACTATGTAGTAAAACTAATTGAATCTCTGTAGATTAGATCAGAGATACATTTTTATACAGAATGATGGTAAAACAGTATGAGTACATTGAAGTCAGAAAATTTACCTGATTTCCAATTCAAGATACTAGAACACATCATTGCTGAACATTTACAAGAATCCTTCGTTAGGACTGCTGTATTATGGGAGGAAAGGTAGAGGTCCAAGCAGAGGGGCACAGGAATATGTAGTCACATGTTCTTAAAGACCATGGAACCTTAGCTTAATGGAATAGCCAGTGTTGTGGGGGTGGGGGTCAAAACAAACAAACAAAAATAATGAGAGGGAAAACTAGGAAAATGGTGTGGTTTATTCTGCTTGAGTTTCTCCCTGGAGAACCTATGTTATCTAATCAGTGTGAGAACTACGTATACAAATGTGTCTTCATTTGAAATAGGTTTTTGTGCACCTTCAGGAAATTAGTACTTGTACTGATATTAATCTTGTATTATGTTTCAGAATTTTGAGTTACTATTTCATTGGTCAGAGGAATTTCATTTTAAGTGTTTTCAATAATGACAAATGTAATTAATAGTAAATATTAGCTATACTTCCTGATCCTACCTAACTTTTTTACTCTTAAATAAAATACACCATAATATCTTTATTTGTGAACCTCATTTGATGTTTGGTTTTGCATGATACATTAATGAAGCTAAGTACTATATATCAGCTAATACCCACTGTAGAAAAGGAAAATTGTTAAACACAAGGATTTCCTTAAGGGCCATATGTCAGCTAATGCCCATTGTATTAAAGGAAAATTATTATACACAAGGATTTGTCTTTTCTTTCCTCAAAAATTTAAAGTCCCTTGTTTCACTGTGTGGCATTATTTTAGTTCGTGATGGTAAGTGAGCAGGTAAGTAATAAATATACTGTCATTTTCTACTTAAAACATAAACCCATTTTTAACAAACATGTAATTTGCTTAATAATAAAAATGTCTGTAAAACCCGATTTCATTAACTTATCATTTCCTCCTTTAAATATTAAGTGGCATTTACTCTTTAACTGTGACACAGCTATCTGAGTGTGTAAATGCAACACAAAAGCATTACAGATTTAAAGCATTATTAATATTCATGTTAAGTGTAAGTATAGATCTCTGTTTTGTTTTTATAATATTAGCCTTCTATTTTCCCCCCCTTTGGTGACTCACACATGTTCATGTTCTCTGTTTATGCTTTTTGAAACTTCTCTGTACCTGTAAATTGACCTCTTAATGCTAATTCCACTGCGTACCTTACTCATGTTCCAGCTAAGGTCAAAAGCCTTATAGCCTTGAGGACTGTTAAGTAGCCAGTGCTAAGCCAGCACTGTGACTCCATGCCTAACATGCAGACTCTGTCTAGTCCTCCTTGTCTTGGCCTTGGAATGCATGCCTCTGTATAACAACTAATATCTGCTTGCAAAATCATGTTCCACCCTGCCTGCTAACTGCAAAATGACCTAACAAGAAGAGGAGAGGCTGTCATTTCTGGGTTTCCATTATATGAGCCTCATTTAATGGTTAGAGAACAGGAGTATAAAATATTTAACATATTTAATGTTAACATTTGTTTTGTGGACCAAAACAAAATTGCCGAATTCTATATCCATATAAAAATTCTTCCCTAAAATCAGTTGTTTAAATAATTTTTTAAAGAGCCAGATGATTCCCCTATTAGTGGTTTCAACAATGCATAACCATTATATCATTCAAAACGATTTTGTGTCATTTTATATCATTATTTCTCATTTATTGGGATTATTTTGATAGGAATAACAGCAACAATAATAACAACTAAGAAAACAGCAAAAGTGACTACAGCTTGTTGAGTGTTCGTATGTACTGTGAAGTACACTTTCTGTGTCACGTTATCTAACTCAGGTACTCATGAAATAGGTTTACAAGGCCTGTTTTACAGGTAAGAAAACTGAGGCTAACCTGCAGCAGAACCCAGATTCAAACCTAGACCTGGGTGTGTGGAAATACATACAGGTCACTGCTCATGTTTCTCTTCATTTTATAACTAAACTTTGAGTCATTAGATGTAACAGACTTTGTTATCAGCAGTGTTTTTTTAAAATTTACTTGTAAACTTAACAAATGATCTTTTTATCTTTTCTTTCCTTAATCTTTCATCTGATCTTTGAAAGAAAAAAATGAGCTGCTCAAACAGTCAAGGAAATACGATATATAAAGGATTCACTGGGAACAGTTAATCTGAAATAAACATAATACATATGAGATAGCATTTATCTTGCACATTGGCCCAAACCGGGCTTACATTTCATTGACCCACATAGGTTATCTTGTTGCACTACAGTCATCACTGCTGCCCAGCTGCTCATTAAAATCCAGACAGGCAGGCACTGGCCACAAGGCAAAGTCCGAGGTCCTCTGACTAGTTAATTATCATTATAGCAGTCAGTGGACTGCTTGTTTTCAGCTGAAATGCCTTACGAGTTTTCATTCATGCACCTTTGCTTTTATCTTTCTAAGAAATGTTTTCTAACCCTCAAGTGTATTCTTCGGTATGGTTTGTCCCTGTTTGCTTCACTGACTGCTTTTAGTGGGGTCAGTTTTATACTAACCATTCCTTTGCCCATAGTGTGTTAGTTTAAACCTTTATATAATAACCCTTCAAATATATAGGAATTTGAATGTTTTGGGACTGACTCTGCTACATAGCATTATTAATTTTTCCCATAGACACATTTTGGGGTGTTTAAGAAATACATGAGAGACTATCTGTTCAGTAGCAGCATTTTTCTCTCACACAAACATACACTCATGCAGTTTTTACTTCTAAAGTGCTTCCGGAATATTCAGACTATCAGCATGTCAATCTGCATCTTTCACAGTTTTGGCTTTTGCCTGCATTTTTACTCTTTCTCCTAACAGCTTTCAAAAATGGCCTTCTTTGTAGCTATTATGAGCTATCATCTCCAGACAACAGTTCCTCAAACCTGATACCTACCACATCCCAGTACACCTTTGCTCTTTCCTTGGAATGAGTTGCCCACCCACTTGCCCAGCCTTTGAGTGCTTGGTGTATGCTGACTGGTCCTCAGTGTTTCACCTGAAGCTGCTTTCAGATCTCCCTCAGCACCTACACAAATTTCGGCATATAGTAGGCACCAAATGAATATATGGGGTTTTGTATGAGTGCCAACAATCAGCACCCCCACACACACCCCAGTGCTGGGGATGGAACCTAGGGCTTTTGCACTAAGCTACGTCCCCATACCTTCTATTTATTTTTTTAAATTATTTTTACTTTGAGGCACAGTCTCCCTAAGTCACTTTGTTGTCCAGGATGGGCTCGTACTTGTAATCCTCCTGCCTCAGCTTCCCAGGGTGCTGGGATAACAGATATGTACTAACTACATCTAGCCGGTCATTTCTTTTAAAAATTTTGTTTTCTCTAATACTACCTTTACTAAATATACTTAAATTGTAAGTTGCATATATTAGCATTAGAAACAAATCTTGCCATATTCTTTCTCAAATTGCCACTTTAAACTGTATCACATTAAAATCAGTCAACATCTTGGGTAATTTTTGCACTTTTACATGAACACACAGACACAGATGCATTTGTCAGCAAGGCTTTTTCCCTTCACTTTTTCTCTGAGATAAATAATGAGATGAAGTTCATAGAAACAATAAAAGGGCACGTGCAGTGTGGATGACTTCATGTGTATTTCAGCAAGACCAAGAACTGTTGGTTGGTGTTACCTCTGCTTGGTTCCCTAATATTAAACACTGTTGCTGTGTTGGCCCCGAGATAACTGTTCTCTGGATTTCTTCAGTGCTTTCAATACTACCTGCGTTGTTCTCATTTTTAGACCGTTTGTGGAATTAAGTGGTCACAATCTGGAATCAGATACAGGTTTTCAGAGCCTCTCTAAAAAAATGCAGTACTAGGACCTAAGCACTGCTTGCAGAATCGGTCATCTAGCTACCACAGACATCTGTAGAAATCGTGTCGTCCTGATGCTGGATATTAGTCTTTTTTCTTTCTGTGTGTCTGCCTTTCTGTCTCTCTTTCCTTCTTGCATTTTCCTACCTCTTCTTCTTTCTTTTTTCCTTCCCACATTTGTGTTATTTTGAGCCCACAGTCAGCAAACAACTCTTCCCTCAGTATTTTCTTACATAAATTGATTTTTAACCCCATCCTTGGGAATCCTGTACGTTACAGTTAATCACAATTCACTTTTCATTTTTGTAGAAGTTTTTGTATAAAGTATACACTACTGTTTGTCTTCATGAATGGTAATATGAATCATTTTCCTTTTGTTTGTTTTAATTTTTGTAGTACTGGAGGAAATGAACCTGGGTTTGGGCTGTCAAGCTGTTTGGATCAGTAAGATAACATTAGAAGCAACCAGCGTCTAATGAAGACTTCAGTGTAACAAAGAAGGAAGAGAAAACTTCCTAGGTGTGACATGGTGCCTGAATTCCATGTCCTTGGATGTCATTGTGTAAATATGGTCCCGAAGGACTTGCTTTAAAATTTGTATATATTTGTTTTTTAATGTATACATTGTTAATAAGTGATGTTTATTGCAGGATTATATATATATTATGAGAATTCTTGAGGAATTTTGTGTTGAAATAGTAAAACATTTGATTCCTAAGCTTAAAATGTCATTTTTCCCCCACACATTTTTATGTAAAGACATCAGTTACATGAATGTGATTAATTTTTCACCTCAGAATTAGTTTTATTTTTCTCTGTCTCCTTCCCTTCCCCCCACTTTTATTCACTAGTTCTTTACTAATTTACATATTTAAAGCTTTATTTTAAAAAATTTACTTAAGGTTTCATACATTGTATCTCACTGTTTTGCAGTTAAAAGATTGCCTAAGACTTTGAGGGCCCAGGTGCTGTCTGCCATCCTGTGGGTCTGCACTTTGTTGCCCTGGGCCCTGGCCCTGTAAACCACTGCCCCAGGCAGTGCTGGGCCTGCTGGAAGCCGCTGAGGTGCAGCAGCCACTGGGAGCAGTCGCAGTTGAGAGGGAGCCATGCGGCTACCACGTGCGGAACTGGAGACAGAAGGCCAGTTAGGGGTATGTAGGCAAAAATTGTTCATATTTCAGAAAGATAGTCATTTTCTTTGATACTCTGTGTGTTTTTTGGACTTCAGTTCACAGCTTTCCTCAGTTAATTGTGTAAAGTAGAATATGAAAATGTAGAAATCTGAATATCTGACCAAAAGGTGGTATGGCCAGATTTTACTACTTGAGTGTAAGATATTTTTACATATTCATGTGACAACAAATAAATTATCTTTCTTCAATAAATTCTTTTTTGATGCAAACTGAGTTGTCAGCTTTTTGGAAAAACTTACCTAGACCTGTTTATGTAATACATCTTTTCATAAGCAAAATAATGTTTGTCTTTTAAGACTAGAACCCCATTAATCAATGTGACTTTTTCACCTGATGGTACTTCGGAAAAAAGGAATATTACATAAATGATATGAGCAACCCAATAATTTTTATACATTAATGTATAATCATATGAGTTTGTCTTAGAAAGAAAGAATATTCTTATACTGCTGAATAGGTATTAAATTCCAAATAGCAGGAAAGAGGGTGGTTAAATTATGGGACATTCTGAGCATTGCATTACTTACAATAATGTTTTCTCTGAGCCTCTCTATTAAAATAAGATTACCAGCTTATGATTGCAAGATATCTTAGAGGCACATGGCATATTACATGTATAAAATATACATGAAGGTTAGAAACATGCTAAAGATAAAAAGACCTTTGTTAACCATCTTAAGACAGTCCACACCAGGAAACAATCCCAGTCTGGGAACCAGTGCTATGCGGGGGCCACCACCAAACTGAAACAGCCAGACCCCAGCCTCTTCCCAGCACCATTCACAGACTAGGGGTAGCGAGAAGGAGACCACACCAGCAAGCAAACCCAGTCTGGGAACCTGCGCCATGTGTGGGCTGCAACTGGACTGGAACAACCAGACCCCAGCCTCTCTCTATTAGTCCCATTCGTGGACTGGGGGTAGAGAGAACAAGACCACACCAGGAAGCAAGCCCAGTCTGGGAAGCAGCACCGTGTGGGCCGCTGCTGAACTGGAACAGCCAGACCCCAGTCCCTTGCAGCACATGGGCTGGCAAACAAGAGTACCAACCCCCACACTACCCGCGCCAGCAAGCGACTGGCCTATCCGGAGAAACAGAGACCGTGATGATAGCTATGGGGGTGAAATGCAATTGGATGCCTGTGGTACTTTGGTGTTTCACAAACATTTCAGGTCCAGGGCCAGTGGTCTGATCATGGGTTCAGAGGATAGTGGTACAGTATGTGGCATCTAGGAGAGGATCCCTTTCAGAGGGTTGCAACCATTGTTGATTCTCTATGGTCTTGTTTTGGAAGTCCTATATCATTTCCATTCTTTTGTTGTGTTGGGTTTTATTCTCTTTTGTTTCATTTGATTATTTTAAATCTGATGGCAGGAGTAGCTGTTTCAAAGACAGCAGTATATATTATAGTAGCAATTTTAGATTTACTATTGGCTTATTTCAGAGTCCTTTATTACCTTCATTGTTTGTTGTTGTTGTTGTTTGTATTCTGTTCTGCTTGATTTTTACTGTGTCCAAAGTTATGTGCAACTGTTCTGAAGGCATCAAAAGGCATGATGGTAACTGTTGTTGATTCTGTAATGTTTTTAGGCCTGTATCTCTTGCACTGGTTTGTTTTGATTGGTTTTATTCTGTTTTATCCTCTTTAAAAAAAAAAAATCTTAAAGTTTGTACCTAATTGGCAATGTCTATCCTCCACCTTGCTTTTTCTTTCCTTCATTTCTACCATTTTTGTGGCCCAGTTTTTGATCCTTTACATACTCAATTCTTTTCCTATTTTGTGTTGGCATATCCTCCAAAAATTTTTTCTAACTTGCTCTGTTAAAAAAATGATCTTTTTATCTTCTGAACTCCTGGAATTATTTATAGCGTTTTAACTAGCATTTAGTGAAATTGGGTATTTTTGTTATTCTAGTTTCTCCTATTTCAGGTTTTAGCAGACTTTTGCTATAAAGGGCCAGTGTAGTAAATATTTTGAACTTTGGGAAACATTCCATCTGGGCAAGAACAGCTCATCTCTTCTGTTAAAATGGAAACACAGCCACAGACAATAAACAAGTGGGCACAGCCGGAGATGATCAGGGCACCTTTTGCTGGCCCTTTTTAACTCTTCGTAAGGTAAAAATTGTATCATTTTATTAACCTTTATAAACTCCAGAATTTGCATAGATAGTATCATAGCAAGTATTTGTAGTAGGAAAGTCCAGATAAATTATTTACTACATTAGCATTAAATTCTATTAAGGGCAAACATTGAAAGAGCATTGATCACAAGTAAACATTGTGTTCCAAGCAACTTTATGAAAAACCACCATGAGAAGAATGTGAAATGCGTAGGAAATCGGTAGTCTTCCAGATCTTTAATCTCTTCCCAGGCAAATGTTGCCAGGTCCCCCAATTCTGAGTAGGGAAGATTCCTTGTTAAGTTTCCTTGGTTCTGCTCCCTGCAGCAAACCCTACAGTTCAGATTCCTGCATGCAATGAAAACAGTGATGAAAGTAGAAAGTTACCTTTTTGTCTGATGTAGTAAGTAGGCTCCTTGCCCACAACCAGTTTACTCAGCAAAACCACAGTAACTTTCCATTTTTCTTTACTCCTTGCCTATCTCTTCCTTCTAGAAAACTTATCATCCTTATAATTCTTGATCAAAATTCCCTTTTTTGATAACAGTGTGCAGTGGATGTACCATTGTTGCCCCTGATTGACATGCTTTGAAACTTCTCTCTCTTTTTTTTTAAACCTTCTTTTTCTTCTTGAAATTTAAAAAAAAAAAAAAAAAAAAAAGATTTGGGAAAAAGGAAAAAAAAAGAAAAAAATCCTCTTTTAAATGCAATTGAAAATTTGGTGAGTTTTTTTAACTAAAAACAACAACAATACTGCAATTCTCCTTGTACTCAAGAAAATGAGAACATGTCCACGTGGAAGACCCACAGAAATCTTTTTAGCATGACTCATAAAGGTGGACTAAAAATGGAGCAGTTCAAATGACCATCAACTGGTGAGTGAATAAAACTGATATATTCATATAATAAGATACAGTTACCAAAAGAAAGACAACCACTGAGTAATGTAAGAATTTCAGTGAATCTCTAGGTATGTATTTTTGTTGTTCTTCTGAGACAGTCTCATTGAGTAGGCCAGGCTGGCCATGAAATCCAGGTGATTCTCTGGCCTCAGTCTCCTGAGCACTGGGATTACAGTCATATGCCACCCTGCCCAGGTTGTAAATCTCCAAAGTGTGGTACTAATATTCTGAAGACACTACTCAGACGCAAACATATGTTGTCAGTTCTTTTCTCTCTTAATTACCTTCTAATTACTGGACACAATACTGACACAGTTTAAAGGAAGAGAGGTTTATTTTAGCTCCTAGTTAGTCCATGGTTATGGTCAGCTGTCTCCAAGGCAGAAACGGATGGTAGAGGCAGAGGAAGAAGTCAATTTATGGCTACCAGGAAGCGGAGAACCCAGAGGGAAAGAGAAGAGGACATAGTATAGCCGGGTCACGCCCCGCCCCTAACAGCACATCCATCTACTGTACTTCATAGCTACTACTGGAGGAGGACAGCACCCCAGGTACCTCAGGTACCTTCCACACACACCTGAGAATTTGAGGGTACGTTTATATTTAAACTGAAGCTCAGAAAGGTAATGTGAGGCAGAAACCAGGTTCCAGATTCTCAGTGGCTGAAAGTGGGAAGGAAAATAGACTGGGAAGTGTGTTGGTGGGGCTTTATGCAGTCATAGACATTCAGACTGCTGTGGTGATAGTTGAAGAGTTCTACATTAAAATTCATGGAATTGTTCTCTTAACAGTGGGTGTGTGAATTGTATTTTGATAATCCAGTTTTAAGAAAATTAAAATGTTGAACATCCCAAAGAAATCTTTGAAGCAAAAGTTGAAGGAAAAGTAGAGTGTAAGAGAATATCTGTTAAGGAAGCTGAAGAAAATGCTAGGAAAGGAACTAATAGATTTTGACTGAAAGATGTTCTTCTGCTCCTGTGACTAAGAATGATGAACTTGTAACATTTCAAAGATGTCCAAATTCTCAGATCTTGGTGAGCCCGTAAGTTACACATTTGAGTTTCACAATGGACCGAATGAATATTTTAATACTGCTGACAAAGACATACCAAGTCTTAACCAGCATTTAAATAAAATCCTTATCATTTTCTAGGATTTGAAATTTAGAGCTGCATAGAATGTTAAGTAGATTGGAACAAAGGAAAGGGAGAAATGCTGTGTAAATAACAATTCAAAGTCACTGAAATTAGTGGCAATGACCCATGTTTTAACTGTTTCACAACAGAGCTAAACAAGGATACCTGGATGATAAAAAGCTATCCTTGCTGAAGACTTTAAAATAATTCAACATCCTCTGAATTTTTTCAATCCAGTCAATAAAAATAGAGAGAAAAACCTCAGTATCCCTTTCCAATCCTCCTTTTCTACTTTCCATAGGAAGTGGGGGCCAGCAGTTTCATTCTATCCCTTTCTTCTCCCCCTTGTATGCATTTATATGCAGAGCTGAATCTACACGTATCTTCTATTTTACAACTGCTTTTTGCATAATCAGATTTTTAAATTTCATTACTTATAATTAACTGCTTTTTGAAAGATGACTATTCTATTACATATGTAGCAAAACTTTTTAAATTTACCACAGAAACACAGATCCTTTCCAAATTTTCTCAATTATAAATTGCACCTCAGTGATCATTCTTGTACATCTTTGTGCATGGTATGAATATTTCTGTAGGATAGAGTTAGTGAAATGGAATTTCTCATAAAAACCATATAGCAGGTAAAATTTTGGTAATTCCAATCTACACTTCAAAAGGCTATGCTAATTTATACTTTCATGCTTCATGAATATGTCCTTTTTTCCTATATACTACTTGATCAATCTCTGTAAACTTTGCCAATCTGACAAGCAGTTTATATTTGTTAATTTAATTACCTGTTAGTTTTCTTTGTATCTTATTTTTACTAATGTGTAAGGCAATACCTGACATAGTAAGACTCAATAAATAACTAATGAATGGAAGAAAAAAATTAGATTATACACGAGGGTGTAATCAGCAGATCAGTATTTTATCTGATGGGAAGAGCTTCTCATGTTTCCAAAGAGGAATCTGGTTAGAAGGAGAGGGCTACAGGAGGATGAGGAGGATCCGATGTAGAAACTCTAAAAGAATATGAAGAATATATAGCCAGAAATGCATAACCTACAAAATATATTGTATAACTGTGATTATAACAATTTCAAGACCACAGCTGTTAAGAGTCCCTATAGTCCATATATATTTTTTATTGGTGTACATCGTTTCACAATATGTCATTTGAAATCACTAATTAACCTCCTTAGCTTTTAATAGTATTAGTTAACTGCAAAGTATACAGTAAAGTCCACAAAACAGATAAGTTTTTTCCTACATACTTAGTAACCTAAAGTGCTTTTGTCAAGTATCAACTGAAGTATAAATGTAAAAATTATGTGAATACTGAGATATATACATACAGATATTAGGTCAGGTGAAGATCTTTTCTACTAAAGCTGTAGAGATGTTTGTTCTGTTAAAGAAGTGTAGTGATTTACTCAGCTATAAGCTAGTTTGCCTTTTCAATTTGTTAAATCAATTACTAGTCCATATTTAAGAATTTCCATTAAAGTGAAAGTTAAGGTTAATTTTGCCTCTTTCTGGTTTTTTAATGTGACAGTAATCTATAATTAAACTGTCATTGTGAGATATTTACTACTACAGCATTAATATAATGTTCTTAAATATTTGTTTAATATTATAGTAGGTGAATTACATGAGCACATTTTATTAGCTTACAGTCCATCTTATATTTCACTGAAATGTTCATTTGATATATTTAAATACTATTCTACAAGTTGTATTCATGTTCTTTTATTGCTCTGAAATGTCAAAAAATAAAATGAAGGAATGACTATAAAAGAAGATCAGGCTTAGGAATAAGAAGAGTATGCGTAATTAAAATCTGAAAATTTTTTCTGTATCATTATTCCATAAACAATTTGCCTGAGTAGACAAAATTTTACTTTCTTTTTTGGTCTATTCCCATGTAGAATCTCAAACAATAGTGAAATGAAAAAATATGAATGTGGTGAGAATATATAAAGTGAGTAAACAGCTGCCACACAAATATTTGTACCCAGTTACTCATAGCAGCATTATTCATGGTACCCCGAATGTGGAAACAGAGAACTTCCAGGCAGGTGGCAGGATGGAGACCAGCAGAGAAACAGCCTCGCCAGTATTTGGAATCCGGACACTGGAATATAGCAACATGAGGAAGAAAAGGAGGAGGGAAATGAGTCCCCAGAACCCAGCAAAGATCTGAGACAAGAATTAGGGCCCAAGAGAAAGACCACAGCAAATAAAAGGGCAGTGGCAAGCAGTGGTTTCTTCGAGCCTTGGCTGGTAGTGCGGCAAGGGCAGCTTGAAGCTGCAGGTGCATGGTGACTAGTGGAACAGTGGAAAAGAGCAACGGACAGTGCGGACTGCAGCAGCTGTTGAGTTATTCAGGGTCAGACGTCTCTGGGAGAGCACCACTGGCTGGTAACCCTTTTGGAAAGGGACAGTGGAAGTGGAGCAGCTGCAGGTTGGCTCCATCTAGTGGTTCAAAGGGTCAAGGTGACGTGCAACTGAGTTCAAACTGGCAGAAGGTCAGGGAGCCCTGTTCAAGCCAGCAGGAGACAGAGTTGTGGGTCACAGCCTAACAGCCAGAAACCAGAAGCACCCTGAACTTCAGTGGGAACTAAAGGCCCAGGTTTGCTGGGATTATTCACCAGGTCACAATTCTGTAGGCTTGCTGGGATTAGTCACTATGGATTTGAGCTCTGCATGCCCTCTGTCAATCAGCGATAGCAAAGACACATCCTTAAGTGGACTTTTTTTCTTTCTGCTTTCTTTCTGCTTTTCTTCATTCCTTTGCTTTTTCTTCTATAGAAAATATAGAAATTCTAATAGAAAATATTTTTCTATTTTTTTCTCTTTTTTGATTGCTCTTGTTTTTATGAATGAGAACATTATTTCTATTTTTTGTTTTGTTATGTTCTTGTTTCTGTTTCTTCTTCTTTCTCACCTGTCAGTGTCATCAGTTCCTAAACTGCCCATAATCTTCCTTACTCCTCCAACTTTGCTTCTAATCTCTTTCTCTTCCATTTCTGTATTTTTTTCTCACCACCTCTTTTAAATTTTCTCCACTGCAGATAAAATCATCATACTGAGGGGGTATTTATTGTACACAATTTTCTGGTTTGTTGTATTCGGGTATATTACTAAAAAATCTTGTTCATATGGTTAAAGGTGGCAAAGTAATAGTTACCACAGAGTGTCATTTTCTAAGCTGTGTTTCATGCTCTTGTTATTACTGACTGTATTATTTTAGCCAAGGTGACATAATTGTTCTAATCGGTTATTTTTCCTTGTATGCCAAAATTGATATTGCCTGAGGCTCATAAACAATGCTATACACAGTGCCAAAAACCAGAGTCTAGGCTAAATAGGTAGCAATTTCTCATCCCTATAAATTGAAACAGTAAGATCTTACAACAGACTCAATACCCAAAAGCCAGCCAGCTACACCTGAAAGACATTTCTGGGAAGTCACCATTTCCTAAGGGTTCTCAATAATAGCAATAAAGGTATCTACCATAAATAATTTACACGAATCAGCATAGGAATTAGACTACAAAAAAAAAAAAAGAATGAAAGATAAAAAAAGGAAAAAAGAAAAGGAGAAGCTACAAAAGCAAGATGCAACCTCAAATATCCAGGTCACCAAAGGCAAATCCAGGAGATACTGAGGTGGAGCAATCTGAAAGCCACCTACCTAGATTCTCTGAAATGGTAAAGCAAATGGATGAGGATCTAGAAAAAAATCAAATCAGAAATAATTTCTTACAGAGATGATGACCATAAGACCCCACTGTCAAAAATAAACAGATCAACTAAAAAAAATTATAAATATCAGAACTGAACCAAATTTTCAACAGACTTAGTAGATGTCTACAGTGTTCTACCATACATCAGCTGCACATGGGATGTTTTTCAAAATAGACCATATACTAGCCCATAGGACATGTTTAAGTAAATACAAAGGAACTGAAATTATCCCATTAATATTAACAGACCATAGTGCAATGAAATTGGAAATCAGTGGCAAAAGAAACAACAACTTCATAGGACTGCCACAGAAGCAGTCCTAGGAGGGAAATTTACATTGATAAATTCCCACATCAGAAAAACAGAACAACCTCAAATAAATAACACAATGTTGAATCTCAACCTTCTAGAAAGAAAAGAGGAAGCCAATCTCAAAGCTAATAGGAAGGAGGAAATTATAAAGATGAGAGCAGAAATTAATGCAATGCTGACTAAGAAAACATTACAAAAGATTGATGAATCAAGGAGTTGGTTCAATGAAAGATTAAAATCAACAAACTCTTAGCCAACCTTATAAAATGAAACTCATGCAATTAGGAATGAAGAGTGAAATCAATGAACCCTGCAGAAATCCAGATGATCATTAATATCTACTTTGGAAACCGGTATTTTAATAAGACGGAGAACACAGAAAAAATGGATAGACCCCTTGTTACACATGAATACCACAGTTGAATCAAAAAGATACAAAGACTCTAAATAACCCAGAATCAGTCAATGAAATTGAATATGTACCAACAAAGAAAAGCCCAGGCCATTATGGATTTACTGCTGAATTCTACAAGAAATTTGAAAGTATCTAATGCCACTGCCCCTCCAACTTTTTAATGAAATTCAGAAGGAAGCAATATTCCCAAACTCATTCCTGGAAGCATTATCTTGACACCAAAACCAGAGGATTCAACCAAAAAAAAAACTACAGGCCAATCTCGTTAATAACTTAGATGCAAAAGTCCTCAATAAGATGCTGGCAAACACAGTGAAGCAAATCATCCAGAAGATTATTTGCATGACCAAGTAGGATTCATCCCAGGGATGCAGGGATGGTTCAATATGTGCAAATCAGTAAGTGTAATACACCGTAATAACACAGACAAGGACAAAAACCTTATAATCATCTCAATAGATGCAGACAAAGTCTAACACCCATTCATGATAAAAACTCTACAGAAAATTGGAACAGATGCTCTTTATCTCCAACTGATAGAACCCCTGCTATGACTAAGCAGCAGCCATATCATACTAAAATGGCATTGAACTCACAGCAGTCTTCCTACTTCAGCTTCTTGAGTGCTGAGATGACAGACATGTGCTACCACACCTGGCCATGTTTTAAATAGCAGAGTGAATTTTATTTTGAAATGAAATTTTAAATGCGATATAAATAGGAAGACACTGCCTGAAGCTAAGAGAGTAAAATTATTGAAAAGGTAGATTCAAATATAGGTACAACTATGCAACTGATTTTTAAAGTTCTACTTCAGTACCTATGTTGAAGTGGAAACATTTTAGTAAGGGAGTCAGGATGTCCTGGAGGAGAAGATCTGAAACTTTCTGAAGTCCACTGGAAAACTTCGTAACTAAGGAGGATGCTACCACATAGATGCAGATTATGGCCTTTTTCACCTTGTTCTTTGTGAAAAATAATAAAGACAACTTGCAACATGTTATTTAGAATGGAATTATGAAAAATAGAAGCAACAATAAAAAGAGAGGACCTAGATACATCTGAATTACCAAACCTGAATCAAGAAGATATAAAAATCCTAAATAACCCAATATCAATAAATGATAGAGATGGAATTAAAAACTTATCAACAAAGAAAAACCCAGGCCCTGATGGGTTAACTGCTGAATTCTGTAAGAAATTTAGTGAAGACCTAATACAACTATTTTTCAAACTCTTTAATGAAATTGAAAGGGAACCAATACTCCTAGAATCATTTCTGGAAGCAAGCATTACTCTGAATCCAAAACCAGAGAATAACCCAAGTAAGAAAGAGAATTACAGGCCAATATCCCTAATGAACATTGATGCAAAAATACTCAATAAGGATACTGGCAAACAGACTGCAGCAAATCATCAGCAAGATTATACACCATGATCAAATGGGATTCATCCCAGGGATACAGGGATGGTTCAACATATGTAAATCTATAAATGTAGTACATCATATTAACAGAGCCAATGACAAAAATCATATGATTATCTCAATAGATGCAGAAAATGCTTTTGACAAAGTCCAGGAGCCATTTATGATTAAAAACCCTACAGAAAATTGGATTAGGTGGTCTTTATCTCAATCTGATAAAAGCCTTCTATGACAAACCAATAGCCAACATCATACTAAATGTACAAAAACTGAATGCTTTCACTCTAAAATCAGGAACAAGACAAGGATGTCTATTGGCTCCACTCTTACTCAACATAGTCCTAGAAACTTTAGTCAGAGCAACTAGACAAGAGAAAGAAAGAAAAATGAATAAAGATAGGAAAAGAAGAATTTAAACTATCATGATTTACAGATGATGTGATACTCTATTTAGAAGACCCCAAAAACTTAAGCAAAAGACTTGTAGATTTAATAAGCAAATTCAGTAATGTAACTGGTTACAAAGTCAACACTCAAAAATAAAATAGCCTTCTTGTGCATGAATAACAAACTCACTGAGAGAGAAATCAGGGAAACAATACCTTTTACAATAGCATCTAAAAAATGGAAATAAATATCTAGGAATCAATCTAATGAAGTGTCTTAGTTACTTTTTACTTATCGCTGAGACAAAATACCTGATTCCCAAAGTTGGGAAAGGAAAGGTTTATTTCTTACAGTTTTTGGAGATTTCAGTCCATACTCAGTTGGCTCCAAGGCAGGGTGGCATGGTGGGGCCACAGTTCATGGCGGCTGCAAACAGCAAGCGGAACTGGCAAAAAAGAGAAACACCTTCTTCCTGCCATTACATCACATTCTGGCTCCACCCCCTAAGAGGGTGTAGCACTGACACCATCAATCCAAGTGCTAGACAATGAACCAATCACAAATGCACAATGCACATACATGAGGCCTGGGGGCCACCGACATAAACCATGACATGAAGGATGTAAAAGATCTCTGCTTTGAAAGCTATATTAGTCTGAAAAAGGAGACTGAAGAGGATATTAGAAAATGGAGAGATATCCTGTGCTCTTGGGTACGAAGAACCAATATAGTGAAAATGGCCATACTTCCAAAACTGTTTGGTATACAGATTCAGTGTAATCCCAATCAAAATTCCAATGGCATATCTTCTAGAATTAGAGAAAACAATCCTAAAATTCATCTAGAATCAGAAGAGATCTAGCATAGCAAAGGAAATCCTTGGCAACAAAGACAAGACGGGGCATCACAATCCTTGACTTGAAATTATACTATAAAGCTACTGTGATGAAAACAGGGTAGTACTGGGGAAAAAAAACCCTGAAGATCAGTGGAATAGATTAGAAGATGCAGAAACAACTGCAAGCACAATAAGCTACTGTATCTTTGACAAAAGTGCCAAACACATTACCTGGAAGAATGATAGCCTCTTTAACACATGGTGTTGAAAAAACTTTCCGCATGCTGAAGATTAAAATGACCCATATCTTTCATCATGTACTAAACTAAAATTAGAATGGATTAAAGTTCTTAATACTAAAATAGAAACATTACATGTGCTCGAAGATAGAGTAGGTAAAACTCTTGACGACACTGGTGTAGGCAAAGACTATAAATAAATCCCAGATTACACAAGGCTTGTCACAAAGAATCAACAAATGGAATCTTATCCTTCTGAAAAGCTTTTGCACAGCAACAGAAACCACCAACAGAGTGAAGAGACAATCCACAATGTGGGAGAAAATGTTTGTCAGCTGTTCTTCAGAAAAGGATTACTATCGAGAATGTATAAAGAACTAAACAAAAAAAAAAATCAGTCCTCCCAGATGTAAAGACCCAATCCAAAAATGGACATCTCAGATGAATACACACTTCTCAAATGAAGAAGTACAAACAGAAAATTAAATGCATGAAAAAATATTCAACAGCACTGGTCATTTGAGAGATACAAATTAAAACAACACTGAGATTTCACCTCACCCTGGAAAGAATGGCTAGTTTTAAGGAATCGACCAATAACAAATGCTGGAGAGGTTGTGGGGTGAAAAGGAACACTTCTCCACTGTTGATGGGAATGCAGACTGGTACAACCACTGTGGAAATCAGTGTGGCTATTCCTCAAAAATCTAGGATTGGAAGTCCCATTTGACCCAGCTATTCTCCTTCTGGGAATCTTCCCAAAATAATTAAAAACATACCACAACGATATATGTGCACCTATGTTTATAGCAGCATAGTTTATAATAGTCAGATCTTGGAAACAACCTAAATGAGGAATGGATAAAAAAGATGTGGTATTTCTGTACATTGAAGTACTTCAAAGCCATAAAGAGTGATAAACTAGACACTTTTATAGGTAAATGGATGCACCTTGAGAACGTACTTATTAGTGAAATAAACAAGACATGCATGTGTAAACATCATATTGTTTCATTAGTGTGACAGCTGAAAGAAAAAACATATATGTGTATGTATATAAAAAAACAGTTAAGATACTTTAAAAAAAGAGAAGCATAATGGCCTCCCTTATCATCCACATGGCCTGTTTAGAAGCAAATTCAAGGCCTTCTTCCACTGAGCACCTCTGAAGATTCTGCCTTCCCTTCTACACCTTGTCCCAGTCTTTGTACCAGAGAGAATGACCTCAGCCAAAGCAAGACTCAGACAACTGCCTTTACTTTAATTAACCCACTGTGAGCCATTTTGAGTTGACTTTTTGATGTCTTAAGAAATTTTTGATGTGCTGCAAGATTTGGGGGTTTTTTGCATGAGGATATCCAACTGTTTAAGTATATTTACTGAAGGTAAATATACTTAATTATATTGAAGGTAAATATACTTAATTCTCCACTTAATTGCTTTTCACCAGAAAGCAATATTCACCAGAAAGCAATTGTCTGTTACGTGGGTATCTATTTTGGGACTTCATATTGGTACCTTGGTGGTTTGTGTATCTTGATATCAATGCCTTTTTGTCACAATTGGTGTGACTTTGTGATAAGTTGTGGGGTTGGAACTCTAATTTTGTTCCTTTATCAAAGATGTTTAGACCATTCTGAGTCTTTTGTATTCCTACAAACATGTAAGAATCAAAATGTTAATTTTTATGAAAAGTAATGTTGACATTTTGATAAGGCATGTGTTTCTGATCTTTATTATTTTCTTCCATTTGTTTTTGGTTTTATTCTGTTTTATTTTTAATTTTTTAAGGAAAGATATGAAGGTATTTCATAACTTTCATCCTTTCTAATAAATGTACTTGGTGTTAAAATATAAATAAGTAAATAATAGCCAGAAATTGTCTAACCTTTAAAAAAAAATAAAAAGGGAGGAAGATTTGCCAAGGACTCATTAAGTATCCAGATATTGTCTCTAGGAACTTGAAAAATTAGTTGTGTTGCTGGGAAAGAAGCATTTCTCTTTGAATATGACTGATGGAGGAGATCAAAAAGCAAGTGTTAGCAGAGGATTTTGAATCTAAATAAGCTGCTTAATGTTGCTGAGTAGAAAAAAAATCTAGATAGATATTTTCAGCTTGCTTCTTAAGAAAGTTCAAATAGAAAAAAAAGATAAACTAGCAGTGACAACTGCTTGTGGACTGAATCTGAACGAGGTAACTGATGAGAAGAGCTTAATAGGTTTTTTTAAAGGAAAACTAAAACTTGAAATATTGGATTCCACCTTTATTCTAGTACATGTTGAAACTGGATTATGTTAACTTATTCAAAAAATCAATGAATTTTCAATCAATGGCAGTCTTGTAAAGGATTTATTTATTGCATTTTGTTTATTACATTTCTAATTAGATTAGGAAAAAAAGGAGAGTGCTTATTTGTAGGGAAAATTTCAGATTCAAAAATTGTAAGTGAAGAATTATGACATAGTAAAATATTCTAATATTCTTAGCAGTGCATAATATAATCTCGATGGTTTTTGGTGTCAGTGAGTCAACAAAGCCGACACTTCTATGACTTTCTGATGGGACCCCAGACCTCTCTGCCTCTGGCTGCTGGCCACCTCCTCATTTTCCATGACCCACATCTTAAGTCTACTTTAGCATTTGTGTCTTCTTTAAAGACACAATGTGTGCTCACTCATGTACCCCTTTCTGACATTACTTTTGGGGATGAACACCTGTGGTCAGTACCCATTCAGGTCAGTGCAGATGAAACTGTCACCTGACTATTCAGAGCCTCTAGGATCTGAGTTTTCTTTTCAAGTCTATTTCATTTTAAAGAGAAAAAAGAATAAAACAAAATTTCAAAACACAGTAATTAGAGGGTAACTATATATATGTTTATATACATATATTGTTTCTTTCAACTTTTTGCACTAGTGAGACAAGATGATGTTTACACATGCATATCTGATTTACTTAATTTATGAGTTTGGTATCAAGTTGCATGCATTTACTTATAAAAAGTCTCAAGTTTATCTTTCTTATGACTGAGTTGTACTCCACTGTATAAAAATACCACATCTTTTTTATCCATTCCTCAGTAGAGGGGCATTTAGATTGTTTCCAAGATCTAGCTATTACAAACTGTGCTGCTATAAACATGGATGCACCTACATCTCTGTGATATGATGTCCTTAATTCTTCTGGGAAGATACCTAGAAGGAGAATAGCTGGGTCAAATGGGACCTCCAATCCTAGATTTTTGAGGAATCTCCACACTGACCTCCACAGTGGTTGCACCAGTATACATTCCCACCAACAGTGGAGAAGAGGGCCTTTTTCTTCACAACCCCACCAACATTTGTTATTGATTGATTTATTGACAATAGTCAATATTTCAGGGGTGAGATGGACTCTCAGTGTTGTTTCAATTTGCATTTCTCAAATGAATAATGATATTGAACATTTTTTCACATATTTATTTGCTCTTTGTATTTCTTGTTTTTATCTTTAAAGAGGGTAAAATTAAACACAACAAAACAGAACAAAACAGAACACAAGAAAGCAATGTAAGAGACATAAATTTCAAAGCAAGACAATCAGAGATCTTCACTATCTATCATATTGTCTCTTGTTTTCTTCCAAATAGTTGTCCATATCTTCACATACAGAGAATTCACATGAAAAAACATAGTATGAAACTTATCTGAACAGGATGAGGAAGGTGTTTTCCATATCTTCACATACAGAGAATTCACATGAAAAAACATAGTATGAAACTTATCTGAACAGGATGAGGAAGGTGTTTTAGGTCTTCAAGGCCAGACCATAGGGAAGCCAACAATGGCTGTCATAGTGTCTCTCATTCTCTTCAAAATAGCTGTCCATACCTTCATCTATGTTGCACTTAAACAAAACAAAACAGGCTAAAATCATGCTGAACAAAGAATGATAGTATGAATGATAGAATGAATGATAGAATGATTTCACATCATGATGCTACGGAATCAGCACTGGGTACTGTAGTGTCTCTTTTTCTTCAAAGTAGTTGTTCATTTCTTCATGTGTTATATAATTGGTTCTCATAAACTGTTTATAAGTTCTACACATGCATGTGTCTCTACATGTATATCTATCCTTTCTGTATTAGAGGGAAAAACAAAACAAAGCAAGACAAAACAAAACAAATTCCTAGAAAAACACAAAATGAAAAAGTCATATAAAACTGTAATGCAAGGTGATCTACAATGGTTACTATGATGTCTCAGCAGTATATAACAATATTAATAAAAACAAAACATTGGAAACATTATAAGACTTCAAAAGCAGGTAATAATCAAACCAGAGTGGGTACCCTAGTGAATCTTGTCAACTTCAGTATAGTTGCCTATACTCTTAGACTTGATGCTATCAATCATAACAGATTCGAATAAAATCAGTCGATACCAAACAAAACAGCAATCTAACAAACCAGATTCAAATAAGATCAGTCATAATAAGACAGTGTAAGTTATACAGGGCTTCAGATTAAGTTAATAGGAAATTAAGGATGATTACCATAATATATCCTGCTATTTTGGGGATAGCTTTCCATGGCCTCAAATCTAGTGCAAGTAGACAAACTGGAACAGAATATAATCCATCTAAACAGAGTGGTGAGAATAATGTAGATTTTAAATCTTGTTACCCTATTAACAATATCCTTTGCCTCCCTTTTTTAGACAATACCTCCCCTTTCACTCCCTCAAGGTGCACTGCACATTTTGGGTCCCACTAACTCCCTCAGTTTTTAGATTGTGGGGAGCAACCTGCTATTTACCCTAACTGGTTCTGAACCTTCTGACTCCCGGGCTTGATCTCGAGTTGTATTCCTTTACCTATAAAAGCCTCAAGGTTTTCCTTTGTTATAGCTGAGTAGTTCTCTACTGCACAAAAGTATCATGTCTTTTCAACCTATCTGCAGGTGCTGGTCAAGTTGCCCCTATTTCTCTCTGGTTCCCTGTCACATAGAGCATTGTTTTCTCATATTTGACTTTCTGTCCATAAACTTTCAGGTTAATTATGTTTTCAATACAGAGCATCTCAATGGACCCTATCTCCTGATCTACTCTGCTTGTGTTTCTTTTTGTGAGAATATCAAGGCCATCTATGTTAGAGATTATAGCCAACTTTCTCTGCCTCATTTCTGCTATGCTATTTTTCTGCCATTGGTTGTCTACTTTTCTCCTTCATTCCACTGTCTGCCCCATTCATTGAGGCCTCTCTGCTACTGTTCCTGAAATCATGGTATTTTTTTTTCTCTCTCTCTCTAAAATGTCAGTATTTTTTGTAGGGTTGGATTGGTGGTCACAAATTCTACCAGTTCCTCTTTGTCATGGAAGCATCTTGTTTCTCCATTAATTTCTAGAGACAGTTTTGCAGGGCACATCAATCTGGGCTGCAGGTTATTTTCTTTCAGGGCTTAGATTACTTCACTCCAAGCTTTTCTTGATTTGATGATCTGTGTCAAGAAGTCTGCAGTGATTTTGATGGGTTTTCCTTTATAGGTGATCAGTTTCTTTTCTCTGACAGCTTTTAATATTCTGTTCTTATATTGAATTTCTGGGATCTTGATTACTATGTGTCTGGGTGTAGCTCTGTTTTGGTTGTAGGTGGCTGGATTTCTGTATGCCTCATACATCTGAATATAATTTTCTTTTTCTATGCTTGGGAAGTTTTCCTTAATTATTTCTGTGAAAAATTCATGTTTTTTATTCTTAGGTTATAGATCCTCTTGTCATCTTCTAGCCTTTGTGTTGTTACTGCCTGTTTCCTTGTTATTTTTTAAGAGATCTTTCCTTTCATGATCCCACATTGCAAATATGTCTTCAAGTTTTGATAGTCTAACCTTAGTTTCTTTCAAGCAGTTTTGCCAGCTTTCAATGGAGTTTTTAATTTCCTGGTAATCTCTTTGAATCTGATTCATGTATTCTAGCTTTTCTTTATATTCTTCATTGAAAGTTTCTCTCCTTTTTTTGTGTGTTCCTCCATTCTTCTGTCCATGTCTTCTTGAGAGGTGCTTAGCATTTCTTTTATTAATCTACTTATATCTTGCTTAACTTGAATTAATATTTCAGTTTTGAGCTCATCTACGAGGTCTCAAAGATATCTCTTTATGTCCACTGATGCCATGTTTGATATTGTGTCTTTGCTGCCCTCAATCTCTTTTGTAGTTACCTCTCCTGGATCAATATCCTCAGGGTTGGGGGCTGGGGGCATTTTCTTATTTATTTCTCTTGTCATGTTGTTGGTTTCTTCCATACAAGCATATAGTGTAGTTCCCAGCCCCTTTCCTTGTTGGTTATAGTTCCTCTGAAGCATGCTGGCTAGGGGTTTCTGCCCTCTCCAGTTTGCTGTTGGTCACTGAGGTGCAGGCAGGGGCACTGTATGCTGGCCCCTCCCCTCCAGGCCAGTCAACCTTTGGGGGCCTTCACTGCATTCGTGCATGCACATTGGGAATCAGTTTGGGATGACTTATTGGTTCCCAGTTAGGGGTGTGACCCAGGCCAAGCAGATCCTAACAATCTGCTCTGGGAGAGGAGCAACCAACTGAAGTC
The DNA here is from genome assembly GCA_004027295.1 of Dolichotis patagonum. Taxonomy (NCBI): domain Eukaryota; kingdom Metazoa; phylum Chordata; class Mammalia; order Rodentia; family Caviidae; genus Dolichotis; species Dolichotis patagonum. Next base: position 1,579 of record PVJX010025878.1, on the reverse strand, counting down.
ACTGTTGTTCCCAGTTCAGGCCCATCCTGCCTGACTCCAACATGTCGTCCAGTTGGTCACCCCTTTCCCATGGGAGGGTCTTATTCCCAGCACTCACCGTGGGTTAATGCAGGTCCTTCTCTGGCTCCATTCTCCATTGAGCCTCCCCCACCTCCAACTTCAGTGCAGCTGTGGTGCGACTTCGCGGCAGCTCTAGGCAAGTCATGCAGAGTGGCTCAGCTCCTCTCATGGGGTGGCTCAGGCCAGTTGTGTTGGTGTGAGTTGGGGGCACTCAGGCCAGACTTGGCAGTACAAATTCAGGCGGCTTGGTGAGAGCGCTGTGACCGCTAACCTTAGCTTCTGTAATGGTAGCCCCAGGACTTTGTGTGTGATCAGCTCTTTTCCCTTCAGTTTCTTCCTGGGTCGAGAGACTCCATCTCTCTCTGTCTGGACCTCTCCAGAATGTTTTATTCTGGCATCTGAGCTGTCTCTTTCAGAAGGCTCCATATTCTGCTGCTTACCGGTCTGCCATCTTTAGCTCCTCCTGTCTTTGTATTTCTTCATCTGAGAAGTGTGTATTTATCTCAGATGCCTATTTTTGGGTTGGGTCCTTAAATCTGGGAGGACTAATTTTTTTGAGTTCTTTATACATTCTCAATAATAATCCTTTATCTGAGGAACAGGTGACAAACATCTTCTCCCACAGTGTACATTGTCTCTTCACTATGTACATGATTTCTCTTGCTGCACAAAAGCTTTTCAATAAGATGTGATCCCAGTTGTTGATTCTTCGTGATAGTTACGATCTGAATATTTACATCTGAGACATCTACTAAGTTGACAAGAAAGCTCTTGTGTGAACAAGCTTGGTTGTGCTGAGCACTCACTAAATTCAAACTGCCGCTCTTTTTTTTAAGGCCCAGGGAGCAGGCTTCCTGTTTTCCCTTCCAGGGAAGTAGATGAGGAGCTTCCTCTGCAGTCTTTCAAGTCACTATGCTGAGTCCTCCCTGGCTAATGAGTATCCTATTGTTCCTTTCTCTGCCCCTGCTCTGTCCATCATGTCTAGAAAGACAAGGTTCTGGGTCATGACACCCACCCTCATTCTCCCCACAGTGAATGATTCAGCCCTCATATCTGGTGTTTTGCCTCTATAACCTGTGTGCTAAGACAGAGAGGCCTGATCTTGGTGTTTTCTGTAGGAACTATTATTCCCTTTCCTATCTTTCAGAATCTTAAATCTGGTAGTTAAATGTGGACCACCCAGTCAACACCACTGTTAATACAACCTGGACACATTCTCTAATTTAGCAAAAGATTTGTCAGAAATGACCGAATCTCCATTCTGTACTGTGAACCACTTGTACCTTGCTATGTGTAGATATTTTCGTCTGTTTGAATTATTATCTTTAGTTTTCCATGCCCTTGTTCCACTATTTATTGTCTTATGGACTTGTGCCCTTAAAAATGTAGTCTTTGGGCACTGATTCCCTTGGTTAATTTCTGAAAAGGTTTTGTTCTTTTGTTCTTTTCACTGTGCCTTGCAGAGATGTGACTGTGATGGTATGGTGTGGTGTGGTGTGGTGTGGTGTGGTGTGTGGTG
>PVJX010025877.1:0-26394 GCA_004027295.1 Dolichotis patagonum | reverse complement strand
CTCTCTCTCTCTCTCTCTCCCCCTGGGATCAAACTCATGACCTTGCACTTGTCAGGCAGATGCTTGCACCATTGAGCTAAAACCCTGCCCCACAACTGTCTTTTACCTGCACATTGTTTAATTAATCATTATGCACTCCTAACAGCCACTGTACACACTCAAAAATTACAGAATCATAGACTACAAAGAAGCTGTTTGAAAGAAACCAGTGGTTGCGGTTGTTGTGTGGACAGCTAAGCTTTCTGGTAGTTATGAATTCCTTGTCTTTATAGATAATCATGCTACAAAGTACTTAACCTTAGTCTCTGTGTTTTCAGCTTAGTTCTTTAACATGCTGGGTACTTTTCCAGACATTGGGGATGTAACAGTGAACAAAAGAGGAAACAATTTACTACTCTCATAAACTTTACATTTCAGTGGAGGAAGAAACACAATAAAAACTTGAACAAGTAAAGCATATAGTATGCCAGATGGTGTTAAGTAGTATGCTGAAAAATAAAGCAAGGAGAGGGGTGTATGCATGCGAGAGTTTGGAGGAGGGTGTGTAATTTTAAGCAGGATGGTCAGTGCCAAGAAAGCTCTCTGTGGAGGTGAATTGGCATTTGTATCCATTCACAGAATATCCTACTGGGGACCCAAAATGCACCTGCAGCTTAGAGCAGGAGTTTGGAGCCAGACGCCCCAAGCAATTTTCTCTGAAGTCCTTCTGTGGCTGTTTCCCAATAGGGTCTATAGTCGATCACTATGGATCTGTCCCTTTAGAACTGGGCACTGTCATATGCAAGTCACAAATGCCACCCAAGTGTGTCTGAGACTTGAACAGGCCCCTGCTGTCATCTGGAGCACTCTTGGAGAGACAGCGCCGAGTCACAGAGCCAGCTCTGCATTGTAAGGGAGCAGCACTCAGGCATGGTGCCCTGAGCTGTGGAGTTTATGCCTCCACCCCGAGATTTTTCCTTTGTGCCTCCAAATCTGTAGAATTCAGGACACAACAGGAATGGAGAGAGCAGCAGGACTATGCTCTGGTGCGAATTTCTTGGTGGCACTCTTCTTCACAGCAGATTTCCCCTTCTCTGGATGGGGATGGGGGAAACAGTAATGCCAAGGAGAAGGCACTGTGGTTCCTTGCTTTCTGCACTCACATACAGAAAGGACGTCATCCAGTAACAAATCTCTTTACAACATCCAAAATTGCCTTCTCTGCCCAAGGTATTAAGATTTGGAATGTTATCCAAAGCTGTGATCTCTATAGGTACAAAATGCTTAGCAGAAATCTCTTCTTCAGCAGTAGATTAAATGAAGAAACGTTGATTATCTTCTGACTTCACTAAAGGAAACTATTATTTATGATCTCTTGGTAGGTACCAAAGATGAACTTGACACAGATATCAGTTGGATTCTTTTGGCCACCATAGCAGAAAACCCAGTGTCTATGTATTTAATGATGTCCAGGTATACAGTGCTACTAAGAACCCTGATTCTTCTAAAGCTCTGCTCTGCTATTCTTAACCTGTCAGCTTTTGGTCATCATGCTTTTGCCTCTTGGCTGCTATGTGAATTAGTATTCACAGCAAGATGAAAAAGTAAACAAAACAAAACAAAAAGACAAACCTCAGCATTATCAGGATTTATGCTTTAGATTAAGAAAGCAAAATTGTCCTAAAATTACCCCAGGGAGATTTCCCCTTATGTCTCATTGGCCAGAATTCTTCCTGCTGCCATCCCTAGCCATGGAGGATAAATTTGGTTTCAAGCACTAGGTTATGAATTTGAGTGTCATAACACCTGGGGTGTGTGTTAGAGCCCAGGGTGCTGGGCCTCTCCCAGATGTTCTGCTCAGTAGGTCTGGAGCAAGGCTGTAATACATATGTATTCATTTCTAACAAGTTCCCAGGTAAAACTTCGGCTACTATCCAAGGGACACACTTTGAGAACCTTTGGTTTAAAGGATGTCTTTTCTATTTTTTCACTTTCTTCTAAGAACTCTTACTTGCTTTACCTGATCTTTTGCAATAACCTCTTCCTTGTTCTTCCTACCTATCATGTTATGTGTCATTGTTGTACTTAAATTCCATCCTTAATTATGTTATCTCTCTACTTAAACATCCCCTTACTTAATATTCACTGGAATAAAGATTAATAACCTGCATTCTATTAACATTTAGCCCTTAAAATATTATCTTGCAGTAATGACTCAGTTGTATCAGACTAATCAACTATTTGGAATAATATAAAATCTAGTCAAAATAATAAAACAAAAATGTGAAAATATCACAAAGTAACCAGAATAGCCAGGATTTCAGAGGCCATAATCCAAGGAAAAATAGTAAGCTCAGGGATGAATTCTTCCGCAAATTTTAAGAATAGAAATTCACTGTGTTAACCAAATTCAGAGAACAGAAAAAGAGAGATTATGCAATGTATTTTATGAAACTATCATAGGTGTGATAGCAAGCCCAACAGAGACATTTTAAAGGAGAATTATTTGTCAATACCACTGTTGAAGGTAGACAAAATGTGAAGAGAAATAACAAACTGAACCCAGAAATATATAAAAAGAATGATAACCTCAACCAATTAGAATCCAGGAATGAAACATTTATTTCATATTACCAGAAAAACAGTGAAAAGTCACTTGATCATAATAAAAGCATAAAAATCACGTGATTAAGCTCATTCATGACAGAAATGTAAAAATTAATGAATAGGAAAAAAAACCCTTAATTTAACTTGTCTTGGTTTTCCTGTTTCTGGGACAAAATACCTGATACCCACAAGTTAAAAGAGGAATGGTTTATTCTAGCTCAAAGTTTCCTAGCAGTTTCAGACCATAACTGGCTGGCTCTAAGGCAGGGCAGCATTGCAAAGGGGGATGGCAGAGGAAAAACAGTCCATGGCATGTCAGGCAGAAGAAAGCAGCAAGCAGCGGTCTCCCTTTCCCTTTTATTCCATCCGGATATAAATCTATTGACTACTACCAGGCACATCCAGGGTGGGCTTTCTCATTATCCACACACAGAACCATGCTAAACCAATCAGTGGGGTAATTAGTAATCACATAACTTTAATGCATATCCACCCATCCTACACTAGTGGTAGAAAACCTATGGCACGTGTACTGCAGTAAGCACCTGGAGCTTTCTCTGTCCATACTTGAGCCAAGCAGCTGACCATCAGATATTCAGTTTTAAAAGCAGTGTTGGCACTTTGCAATAAGTAAGTGGGTTTTAGGTTGTAGTCAGTCTCTAAAAGGTTTGCCATCACTTCCTTAGACCAAGCCACCTCTGGAAATCCCCTTCATGAGCCATGAGGCTCTAGGGTGACATCTGGTTATAAGCCATAACAAAGTCTACCTATAGGAACTTCGGCACAAGCCTCCTGTATTACGTTGAAAAGACAAAAGGTGAATTTTGGTATGAGACAGGATGCTTGACACAGTGGAATACTTAGGTAGCACAACATGACAAGAGAAAGAACTCGTAGGTGTAATGTGTACAAAGCTAAAATTCACAGTAATTATTCACAGATGACCTGACTTTTTATATTAAAATTAAGAGTGGGACTAGATATTAACAATACATCTATCTAGCAAAACATTCAAGAATATATAAAGAGCATCTAAAACCCAATGTGAAATACACAGCTATCTCATTTTTTAAAAATGACAAACTGGGGAAAAGATTTGTCAGCAAATGTTAGCAAGGATATAAAGCAACAGTTGTTTGGAATGTAAATTTGTACCACAATCAATTTAGTGATGATCAGGATGAGAAAATATCAACCAAGGGTGTGATTTTGGGCAAATGGCAGAGAAGGGAGCATCAGCCTAATCTTTCAGGGTGATAATTAAATATAAAATACACCTCAGACTGTATCATCACTGAGACAAGCGAGCTGAGCTTTCACTTACTTATAGGGTATTGGCAAAAGGGGGTGGGTGGGAGAAAGAATTTAAATTTGTAGACAGTTCTGTGTATCTTTCCTTGCAGCAAAGCAGATTCAGGCAGGTACATGATCTCAAAAGCAACAGCACCAGATACTGTAGGAGGGGAACACAAACAACTGGGCAGAGGAACAACTTCGTGGATGGGTTATATTTACCAAAATCATGTATAATAATTTTATGGAAATGTTACTCATCCAAAAGTAAAATGAATAAATAGATATGGAAGCATCAGCTGACAAAATACTATGTAGCAGTGAAAACATACTACCATGACCAGCCTATGGGTGAAGATGTTGAATAAAGAAAGCCAAACACAAAAGTCAGGATTTACGATTTCATGGAAGTAAAGTTTACAAATGACAGCAGCCTGGACAGAGTATACTTTTAGGAGCAATGACGAAGAAGAGATAGGAGGAAACTTCTGTGGTCTGAAATATGCTCTTTCTTGTTCTTAACTGAGGCAAAAAAGGGGTGCGTTCACTTCGAAGACATTCATCAAAAGCATTTGATATGTGTGTACTGTTCTATTCACACTATATACTTCAATAAAACATTTCCCATAAGCAAAACCCAAAAATTCAAAACACAAAATAAACTGGCAAAATTCTCTCTTATGTTTCTAACATTCTGTTAAATTTACAGGTTGTCACTGGTTAGAATGAAGCTCTTGATGTAGATCACAACAGACCAAACACAAATGGAATCAGTCATGCTAAAGTTCATGTCATCAAACCAAAATTAAGCTATCAGATTTTCTCAGGAAGAAATCGAGACAAAGATGTTAGCGAAATCTCCAAGCAGCCAGATTAGCCAGTGTGATGAGATCTCCTCTGCTTTAACCCTTACAAGATAAGTAGCCTGAAGTAACCCGACGTTCACCAATCTGATTTTGTGTATTATGCTGTTATCTTGTTCCAGCTTTAGCTACCTTGTAACAATGGATTTGTATGCTATGCTCAAACTTATGTTTTTATAGATGAAGGGTTGTTCAATTCATGAATTCCTAACAAAATCCAGCTTGATATTTAAATGTCATTTGTTGTTTTTTGTCTTTTGACAATTGTATTTTGCCTAACTCTTTTGTTCTGCTATCTATATCCATTCAACTCAAAAATTGAATCTGAATCATCTCCTCAGCAATTCTGTAGGATTTTGCTGCCATTTTCCTCGCAGTTTTACTATTTCAGCCTTCTCTGAAAATGAGTGCACAGATGATAATGACTTCTTGCTGTGTGTGGTTCTTGACCTCTGAGCAAAACCTAAGGTGTGTGGTTGTGTTGGTGTATAATAGGCTCATGAAAATATTTATATATATGGAGGAATAAATGAAATTAAAACTGCAAAGACTCATTATACTGAACAAGGTTGGCCCAAAGCTGTCTGTTGTAATCAGTATTTGCAAGAGAAACAGATTTCTGGGAGGATCCAGAAATTTACAAGGTTAGCTCACAGTATCTTCCCACAGAGTCAAATGTAGAAGAGTAAAATTGATCTGTTGGTGAGCTAGAGGTCTGAAGAATCCAGCTGAAATCTTGGAGCTCACAACAATGTCCTGTGCAAGTCGGTATCTGGAGGCTGAGGTATCTGGGCTAGGAGCCTGCCCCAGAAAGCCTGAGGGAGGCTGCTGGATACTAGAGAGTTTGCACTAGAAGGCCAAAAGGCCTGTGTTCCTCCAAAAAGGACAGCAGCCATGCTTGACAAAGAAGCTTAGCCAAGGAGAACTGCTGAAGTCCCTCGGAAGAAAAGCAGCCAGGACGAACCTCTTCCAAGGAAGATCAGCTGAAATCCTTCCTCTCATCCTCTTCTTACACTATTCTGACAACAATCCTCCTTGGGGTCTTCCATGGCCAGAGCCATGCTGATTCAGCTGGGCATTCCCCACTCAAGGTGACAATTAGCCAATTAACCACCTCACTGCCCTTGTACTTATTTTAAGCTTGACCTAAGGTCTTACCATACACAGGGAACTGGATACTACCTTAACATGTGAACAACAGATGGCCAGGTATTCAGACCATGTTCCAATAAGATGGATTGTTATTATAACCAATCGGACTGTTTCCACCTGACTTTCTTCTCTCTTGGTATAAATATAACTTGTCCATGTGTCAGGGTGAGACATTCCGAACCATTTGTTATCTGGATGGCTGTCACTACTAGAACTGTAATTAAAGTCAATTAAGATCTGCAAAACTAGATTTGTTGTAATTTTTTCTTTGAAAACTCCAAATTGAGGTAAATGCAGTGTCAAAATATATGAAACAAAATCAGTGCTATGAGTTATCAGAAACATCAAAAGAGAAAAGGCAGGGAAAACAGCAAGTACTCAATCCCTGGGTCTGGAAGAAAAATTTGCATTAGTTTGGAAATTGTTGGAAGTCCAATGGTGCATGGATATGGTGGCATAGGAGCAGAAACTAGGATGGACAAAGAAGGAGAAGACAATCTGGGTCTCCTGGGTCTTAAGTAGGAGTTTAGTTTTATTTTGATTCAGTGCAAAGCCAGAGAAGAGTTGAAGACAGAGGCAAACCTGATTTCTTAAGATCTCTTTGTTTGGGCTGGGAAACCAAGCAACCAGCCTGCTACCCTGGTAAGTGGCTGTGGTCTGGCACGCCGTGGACACCCCAGGGCAAGAACCATCAGCGTCTCCTGAGATATGTGCCATGTTGAAACTTAGGACTCTGGGAAACCAAGCAACCAGCTCATTGCCTTGGTAAGTGGCTGTGAGTCTACCGGCGCACAGGCTGAGTATCAAACATCTCACCCCCACTCCCATTGGCAAGTGGGAGCCAGAGATCTGAGCATGTGTTGGGAGGCTGACCATATCTAATATAGCAAAAAGGGGGATTTCTTTCTACCCTCTCTTTGAAGGCAAATATTTTTATCACTGTTTTGCTTTGTCCTGATTCATGGTATTGCTCTATTCAATATTCTGTTTTGATAAGTTCTATAACATTCTGTATTTCCTTTGATTTTGCTATACCTGATTGATAGAACAACTATTGTGACGATAATGAGATATACTATGGTACCTATTACTGTTATCTCATTAACCTGCTGTGAAGCTCTGTACCAATTTCACTACACTGTCTCAATTGGCTTTATTCCATCCTGTTCTGTTGTATTTTACTACCTTCAAATTAATAAAAAATTTTAAAAAAGATCTCTTGGTCTGAAATCCTGAGCTAGAATCTTCTCCCATGCTTTCAGGTGGATGGACATAGATTTTGTCAGGAGAGATTGGAGCAGTTCCTTTTTTCAAACGAATAAGCTGAGTAAAAACTCAGGAATCTCTGAAATAGAAATGCAAATTCCTGAATCTCATGATCCATGGGTATGAGCTATATTGATCACTGTTGTTTGGATCTGAAAGTCCTGTGTATTAAAGGCTTGATTCCCAGCCATGACACCCTTGGGAGGTAGTGAAATATTCGGTAGGTGAAGCCTAATGAGAGGAAGTTAGATTATTAGATATAATCTTGAAGGGGATGTTGGTTCCCCTGCCTTTCTCTTAACTTCCTGGCTGCCATGAAATGAACAGCTTTCTGTACCATGCATTCCCACCAAATGTGCTGTCTTGTCATGAGACCAAGAAAACAGGCTAGCATGGACTGAAACCCCTAACCTGTGAGCCAAGACCAATTTGTCATCTTTTTAGGATGATTATCTTGTATCTTTTGTTTCAGTAATACAAAGCTGACTAACTTGCATATATATATATATATATATATATATATATATATTACATACACTTTTACAGTATATATATACATACATACACTTTTACAATATATATATATACAGAATATATATGTTTACAGTATGTGTATATATATATAATACATATACTTTTACAGTATATACATATATACATACATACACTTTTACAGTATATATATATTTACTATATATATGTTTACAGTATGTGTATATATATATATATATATATGCTTTTTAATCTATGAGACAAACATCTTGGTTTAGTGGTTGAGAACAAAAATTCTTGGTCTAGACTTTCTTACTCAAAGTGAAGTCCCTGAACTTCGTTGGAAATACAGACACTCACACCCCACTGGACCTGTTAAATCAGAAACACAACGCTGAGACACAGACCTATCATGCATGTAACTTGGTAAACACTGCTTCTGACTGCCTAGGTTTAAGCCCTCGCCCATTACTTAGCACCCACATGACCCTGAGAAAGTTTCCCAGATACTCTGTGCCGTAGTTTCCTCATTAGAAAATGCAAAACAGTAATAATTCATTGGATTGCCATGTACTGTCTGATAATAAATGTTATTATAGATAATCAGTATTCTGAAGCTAAAGATGTAGACTAAGGCTGTGATTTCTGTCCTTCTAGAAATCCGATTTCTGGTTAGGAAATAAACACCCCAGACTTGAATTATGTGATTTCTACTCACTCACCCTGCAAGGTGAAATGTGTATAGCTCCAAACCTGCAAAATGGAGATAAAACACTACTCTTCTTAAATGATTGTTATGTGAATGATTGCAATAATGTCTTAAACTCTTAGTACAGTGCCTAATGAATTTTAAATTTTCAGTAATATTCACCATGATTATTTCTGAAGACACAGATAATTGAAATAAGAACATAGATTATAAGGTTAGATATATAACTCAAAGGGAAATTTTAAATAGAACACATGTTCTTGAAAGGTATGTGTAAGTCACTGCTGGCCTTGCTGCATGGTATTTTTCTTTAACCCAAAGCCCTAGTTATCAAAAGCAGCTACTACATAAATAAATGAAGCTCTAATTAACTATCAATAATAACAGTAATATTTAGCTATATTAAATAATGATTATTAAATAACTTTACTATTGAGGTCAAAGTAACTTTCTATACACACATGTACAACTCCTTAATACCATTATTTATTTATTCATGTAATTTTCCACTCTCATGATGAGGAAAAGCCCATGGAGGCAGAGATGGACTCATTTTGTCCATGGCTGTGTCTCCAGGATCTAACCAAAATAGGTACTCACTATTGAAAAAAGAACAAACAAGTGGACCAATGACACAGATACAAACCCCTGTTCATATATGTAGAACTATTTAGTAAAATAAATCGGAATTTCAGGTTGAGAGACTAGAGTAAGGATGGAAAATATTTCATCCACTATTTAAAAGAGAAATCATTTCAGGGAATTTGGAAGTGATCAGAGCGTACACACTCCCTGCCAGAGGGGCCCGTGAATACTGGGGATGTGATGAGCAGCACTGTAAACATCAGTGCTAGAGTGGTAAGGGTTGGTGCCAGAGGGAGAGCAAATGCAGTAGACACAGTGACGTTCTAGAGGTTACTAGGTATCAAGGGTTCAAGTTAAACCATAAAAGCCAACCAAAAAATATAGGAAGTTTATAGCTAGGGAGAAAATTAAGTACTTAGGGATGGGATGTGCCTCTAGTTACCAGAAAATAAGGACATATAGTCAATCATTAGGCTTATTACAAGGGGCCTTTGCTCCAGGTAGAGTAAGACTGACTGGACTCTTTCCAAGATGAGTTGCTATTTACCAGCTTTTTAAGAATGAGCTTTTAAAAAAGAGTAATTTGAGGTTCACAGCAAAGCCTAGTAGAAAGTAAATAGTGGCCCTATTTTCACACCCCATATAGTCTTCCCATTATCAGTGCACTCACTAAAATGGTAATACACTGACCTATCACTATTCAAAGTCCATAGTTTCTATTAAGGTTTACATTTCATGTTGCATTTCACGTTGCCTATAATTCTGGGCAAATTTTTAACATCATGTATCCACTGTTATGCTATTATACAGACCAGTTGCCCTAAAATTCCTTTGTGATGCATTGATTCATTCCTTCCTCTCTTCTGACCCCAGGAAATCAGTGAACTCTCTACTGTCTCCATAGTTTTGCCTTTTCCAGAATGTCATATAATTGGAATCATGACATACAGTCTGGTCAAGTTGGCTTCTTTCACTTATAAAAATGTAGTCACCATTTCTCTATGTCTGTTCACGACTTGATAGCTCATTTGGTTTTGGCATAGAATTGGATTCCATTGTCTGAATGTACCACAGTTTATTTTCCCATTCATCCAGTGAAGGGCATCTTGATCACATCCGAGTTTTGGCAGTTGTGAATAAAACTGATATAAACATCCTTGTGCAAGTTTTTGTTGTGGACATAAGTTTTCCATTCTTTTGGATTTATTCCAAAGGTGATGATTGCTGGATTGTATGGCAAAGTATGATTAATTTTGTAAGAAACTGCCAAACTGGCTTCTGCACTGACCAGAACACTTTTTTTGCTCCCACCAGCAATGACTGAGAGTTCCTATGGCTCTGCATTCTTGCTAGCATTTGGTGTTGTCAGTTTTCTGGATTTTGGCCATTCTAATGGGCAAGTAGTGGTATGTTATTGTTTTAAATGGGGTTTCCCTGCTGACACATGATGTGAAACATATTTTCATGTGTTTATTTGCCATCTGTATATCTTATTTGGTGAGATGCTGGCTCAGGCCTTTTGTCTAATATTTCATCAGATTATTTTCTTCTTGTTATTTTAAGACAGTTTTTTTGGTATAGTTTGGATAATATTCCTATATCAAATGTGTACTTTGAAAATATTTTATCCTTGTATGTGCCATATCTTTTCAATAGCTTTTTGTGTAACAACTTTTAAGTCTTCAAAAAAGGACTCAATTCTGTTTCTTCTTCAGATAATAACTTTAGTTATTGCCTAAGTAGGACTGTTACAAAGGTTAATGAGAAAATATGCAGACAGATCCCAGTACTGTATATTACTTGACATAAGAAAGCATTCAATAGGATTTGCTAGTTTTTCCATCATCACTGTTTTGCATAGATAAGATTATACATTGCTATGTTACATCAACTGACTTCCTAGGCTAGCTACAATATTGTCCCAACTGCCTCTCAACATTTTCCCTAACTTTTCTCCATACATTCTACATTGATATGTCCTTTAATGTGTACCCTTCTTTTCTATGTAAGAACATTATATCAAGCTTTGAACGCTTAAATAAACGCAAAAGATGATTTTCTCGCTTGTTTCTCAAACATGAGAGCAGCCCAATAACTGAGGCAACATCACAATTCCAAAAGTATGTGCTAAGTAAGTAAAGCTATTTCTGGGGCTGTAATGTCACTCAATACCATCTTTTCTTGGTGAAGCACTTCCTGATTCGTTCACAGAAATATAAGCTCCCTTTTGATACATCATACAATAATGCTTTTCATCTCTCTTGTGGCACTCGTCACATTGGTGTTATGTTTTTATTACTTGAAAATTATTGCCTTATCTCCAGAATCAACACTAGATTATAAAAGCCAGAAAAGTGATCATCATTACCTTCATAAAATAAACATTTTGTTTTTGTGTGCTTCTGTTTGGATAGTTTTATCATGACAGCAATTTCATTTTTCTCTTCTGCAATGTTTAACTTCTTAAGAAACTCACCCAGCTGTTTACATCACAGGTATTAAATTTTATACCAGATTTTTATTTCCTTTTTATATAATCCCTTTCATCTATTAAAATTCTCTTTCTGTCTCTTTTCTCATATTTTCTTTCTTGAACATATTTATAGTGTATGTTTTAATCTCTTGTTTGGTAGCTTCATTATCTTTGTCATTTCAGTCTATCTCTTAATTTAATTTTCTTCTGGTTATAGACTGTATTTTCTTACTTCTTCACAAGTCTAGTAGTTTTCTATTTTAAGCCAGACATTGTGAAACTACATCATTGAGAACTGGGTTTTATTTGTTTGTTTACTTATTTTGGTATTGAGAATCAACCTCATGACCTCACACTTGACAGGCAAGCGCTTGTGCTGCTGAGCTATATCCTCAGCCTGAGATTTTATTTCTTAATAGTATATTTTGTCTTATTTACATAGACAAGGAATTTACCTGTGGGGCAGCTTGACCCTTTCAAAACTTGTCTGTAAATTTTAAAATAGACCTAGTGTAGCCTTTACTTGGAGTGGATTAACCCTAGGCCTAAGCTTAGCTTTGTGGAGATTTCCACAGAAAGCTGGAGTTGTTCAGCAGAGTCTCTGGTCTCTGGATTTGTGGAAACTCAAGTGTCTGTCAGGTAGGGAGCTCCGATGGGACTCCAACCACAGCACTCAGGTGCTTGGTTTTATTGGTTTTTTGCCTGGTTGGTAGAGTTTTGCTCTTTATATGCACCGTTCATGACTTGGCTATGAGCTCAAGGCAAGTGTCATGCGATTCTTAGAGCCTCTGCTCTGCACGCCTTCTTTTTCTTTGGCACCTTGTCTTGCAGATTCCTGCTGCTTCAGGGGCCCTACAATCTAATTAGGGCTTTTCTTCCCAAAGTAACTTCCCAAAGCAAGATTCCAGGGTGATAGATTTATCACATTGTTTTCTCTTTGCCCAGAGATAACGGTCTTGTACGACCTATTGTTTAACATTTGAGAAAAAAGTTATGTTCATTATGATTTCCTAGTTTTCTTGTGTTGTGGAGCAATTAATCTGGCTGCCAACTTTACCGAAAATAGAAGTTATACCTTACATTTTTAAAAAGCATTCTTGTTGCTAAGAATAGAATAAAAGTAAGCAGAGAGAAGCAAGCTGACTGTAAGACGCACCAGTAGTTCAGGTAAGAAATTATGAAGTATAAGGTTATAGCAATTATGAAGGCTTAGGCTATAGAAACTAAATTTTAATGGACAGCATAGGAAGTAAAGACTTGGCCATAAACATTTTTATTCTCTACTCACCCAGTATATTGGTTATTTCTTAAACTTTTTATATTGAGAAACTTGAGAAATTTCTTGAAATTCTAACAAGCAATTTTTTTTAACATAACACATGTATTTCCTTCTTATCTACATGAAAAACATCTGGATGCACATCAAAAAATTTTCATGTGGGCACTTGGAGATAAAATTTTCATGTTCAGGATATTTTTGGACAAATATAGTGAATGACATTTTGAAAATGATTTTATCAACACCAATTTTAGCTAGCTCTTTTTTCCCCTAAAATATCTTAATAGATATTACTGTGCAGGAGAAAGTATTTTTAGTTATTCCTTATAGTATACTGAAAAAAGAGGTTTTATCTCCCTTTCAGTCTCACAGAGAATACAAGTAGTATGACAACATGTTTTATTAAATGCCCACTGCGTTTAGGATCCTAAAAATAGGCATTGTAGGAAGACATGATCAAAAGAGAAATATGACCTGAAAGAGCCATATTAACCACAATGGAGGCAGGATGGGCCAAACAAACAGGAAGAGCCTGCAGTATTCATGCTGGTGATGGCACTGGAGTGGGAACTGAGAAAACCGGAGTTAGTCCTCCATTTCCGTTATCCTTAGAAAAATCAGGGGTTCCTTATCTATTAACTTCCGTAACTCTCTCTCTCTCTCTCTCTCTCTCTCTCTCTCTCTCTATATATATATATATATATATAAATATATATATATTTCTAAACATATATATGTTTTCCTATATATGGAAATTTAATTCCATCATTTCAGGGAGCAACCTGAGCATTACAATTTCTTTTCTTTAAATTAATTTTATTTGTACATTTTTATATAAATGATGGTTACATTCACTGTAGGAATTTGTAGCTGTATGTAACATCTGAGTCTTCTTTTTTAACTCATTCCCATACCCTCCCTTCAATCTTTCTTCTCTTCCTTATTTACAAACTTTGTTTCCATTTCTTACCTTCTATTCTCTTTTATTCATTTTTCTTTTCCTTCCCTTTCCCTTCCCTTATTCCTCTTCCCATCGAAACATTTTCTTCCCAGTACTCAATATCTCTCAGTCCTTAAGTGCTTTTTCAGCTTCCATACAAAAGAAATAATGCAATAAGTAAACACCTGTGACATTTAGAAATTTAGAGAAGATCTAATGCTACTATTCCTCAAACTCTGTAATGAAATTGAGAGAGAAGCAATACTCCCAAGTTCATTCCTAGAAGCAAGAATTATCCCAGTACCAAAATCAGAGAAGGATCCAACCAAAAAAAGAGAACTACAGGCTAAGCTCCTTAATAAAAATGGGTGCAAAAATTCACAATAACATACTGCAAACAGAATGTAGCTAGTCATCAAGAAGGTTATATATCATGAACAAGTAGGATTCATCCTAGGAATATAGGGATGTTTCAATATATGGAAATCATTAACTGTAATATACAATATTAGCAGAACCAAGGGGAAGATAACACATTTTCATCTTAAAAGACACAGAAAAAGCATTTGACAAAGTCCAAAAAATATTCATGATAAAACCCTACAAAAAAGTGGAATAGATGGTCTTTAACTCAATCTGATAGGAGCTGTCTATGACCAAACAGCCAACATCACACTAAATGCTCAAAAACTGAAAGCTTTCACTGTAAAATCAGTAACAAGACAAGGATGCTCACTATCATCACTCCTATTCAATATAGTTCTGGAAACATTAGTCAGAGAAATTAGACCAGAGAAAGAAAGAAAAGAACAGAAACATGAAAAGAAAAACTTAAATTATTATTATTTGCAAATGATATGATACTCTACATAAAAGACCACAAAAAAACAGCCAAAAACTTCCTGGATTTAGTAGCCAAATTAAGTAGCATAGCTGGAGACAATATCAGTACTCAAAATCTATAGCATTCCTGTACACAAATAACAAACTTGCTGAGAGGAAAATTAGAGAAATAACACCTTTTATAGTAGCATCAAGAAAAATGAAATACTTAGGAATCAACCTAATTAAAAATGTAAAAGATCTTTACTCTGAAAATTACAATACTTTTAAAAAGGAGATAGAAGAGGATATCAGAAAATAGAAAGGTATTCCTTGGTCTCAGGTAGACACAACCAATATAGTGACAATGACCATACTTCTAAAACTGTTATACAGATTTAATGCAGTCCTGATCAAAACACCAATAGTATATCTCATAGAACTTGAAAAAACAATCATAAAATTTGGTTTGATATGGAAGACACCTAGAATTCTGGGCAACAAAGACAAGGCTGGGGGCATCACAATCTTTGGTTTGAAAGTCATATCACAAAAGTACTGTGACAAAAACAGCATGATACTGGCAGAAAAACAAAAGCAAAAACAACAGAAAACAGACCCAAGGATTAATGAAACAGAATAGAAGATACAGAAGCAACTGCAAACATACTCAGCCTCCTTATTTTTGACAAAGGGGCCAAATAATGTCATTCAAAGAAAGGTATCCTCTTTAATAAACAGTGCTGAGTAAACTGTCTTTCCACTTGCAATGACTAGAACTAGACCCATGCATCTCATCATGCACTAAGCTAAAATAAAAATGGACCAAAGATCTACATATTAAAACAGGAACGCTAAATCTTCTGGAAGAGAGAATAGGTGAAACTCTTGAAGACATAGGTGTGGGCAAAGACTTTATGAACAAACAAAAATCACACAGGAAATGTCACAAAGAATCAACAACTAGAATCTCATAATATTAAAAACTTTTGCACAGCAAGTGAAACCAGCAACAGGAAAAAGACAGTTCACAGAGTGGGAAAATTTTTTCCTTGCTGTTCCTCAGACAAAGGACTACTATCTAGAATATACAAAGAACTAAAAAATCAGAACCCCCCCTAACTGAAAGATCCAGTACAAAAATGGGATCTAAAATGAATAGACACTTCTCAGATGAAGAAGTACAACCAAAAAGTAAAAACCGTTGGACATCACTAGTGGTTCAAGAAGTGCAAATTAACACAACACAGATTCTATCTCACTTTAGAAAGTATGGCTATTACTAAGGTACCAGCCAATAACACATGCTGGCAAGGCTGTAGGGAAAAGAAACTCTTCTCCACCATCGGTGGAAGTGTAAATTTTGCAACCATAGTGGAAATCAGTATGGACATTCCTGAAAAATTTGAAATTAGAGGTTCTATTTGACCCAAATATTCCTTTTCCTCATATCTTACCAAAAGATTTAAAAGCATCATACCACAGCAATACATGCACACGAATATTTACAGCAGCACAATTTGTAATAGATAAATCTTGGAAACAGCACAAATGTCCATCATCAGATGAATGGAAAAAGAAAATGCACCTTGAGTCCATATTTTTCAGTGAAATAAAACACTGAAATTTCTAAAACTTTCTCAAATAGTTCTAATTTTCATTGAAGTTTGAGAACATCTTGCTGTAAAAAAGAGAGAAGCAACAGAAGTGGGGTTAACCATATGTAGCAAGCAGCTCTAAGCACATATGGACTTCAGCTAACCCTGACATTTCCCCGGGATTCATGAAGCAGTTTCTCTGGAGCCGAGGAACTTTCAATGTGATGGTGGCTGGTCACTCTAAATCCAAGGCCATGTGCCAGTGAGGGCTCCAGCAGGAAAGAGATACTCAAGTAAGCTGTGTAAGTCTGAGAGCATTTGCAGATGCTGGAAGAATAAGAGGAAACATCAAGTGATGGCCTGGTTTCTGGGGTTAGTGATTGTTTTGTGTCCTGATTACTTTTCTAGATGCTGAGACAAAATACTCAATACCCAAAGTTAAAGGAGAAAAGGTTTATTTTTGTTTTACTTATAACTTGTAGAGGGCTCAATCCACAGTCAGTTGGATCCAAGGCAGGGTGGCATGGGTCAGGGGCATTGCAGAGGAGAAAGAGTTCATGGCAAAGCAGGGCAACAAAAAAGTAAGAAGCAGCAAACTAGCAGCATCAGCAGCAGAAATCTGCCTGTCCCTTTATCCTTTCTAGGCTACTCGCCATCTGGGTGGAGCCACACATACCTAGGGTGGGCCTTCCCATTAGCTGCACACAGAACCAGGCCACACTAATCAGTGGACTAATTTATTAATTACACATCCTTAATCTCAGTGCCACACATTTAATCCCAGCATCACACACCCTAGGTCCAGCCACCTCTGAATAGTTCCACCTATAATTCTATGAGGCTTTGGGGGACATCTAGATATGAACCATAACATCTTGTTTCCATTTATAGCCTGAAAGATGAAAAGGAGAGAGCAGATAGTGAGACAGACAAGACTTTGGAGGCCACCTGACAGAAACTGTCTTCATTTAGTCACTGATGGCAACTGTGGTAAGTAGGTAGAGGAAATAAATATCATGGCCTTTCTCTGCCTCTGTCTGTCTCCCTCTGTCTCTCTCTGTCTCTGTTTCTCTCTTCTTCTTCTTCTTCTTCTTCTTCTTCTTCTTCTTCTTCTTCTTCTTCTTCCTCTTCTTCTTCTTCTTTTTCTTCTTCTTCTTCTTCTTTTTCTTCATCTCCCTTTCACCCTATTTCCTGCCCATGCTCAGCCTTTGTGGAACCTACTAAGAAGCCAGAGGAAAGGGAGGCACTCCTGCAGCCTATGTGTGTTAGTCTCTGGGATTCAGTGCACTGTGATTACATGTAGACAATGAACAGGAAGGGAATGGAGAGCACTCAGAAGCAGTCCTGTAATGAGCCAGAAGAGATAGTCCCAGAGAGTCAGGAACAATTGCCACTTACTCAACCTCCAGGAAGGGTCTTGTGTACTGAAGATACTGGAGTGAAATGTTGAGTATATGTGATTAATGTCTGAGCACTGCATGGCAGATCAGAGAGAATATTAACCAAATAACCCAAGATGGTCATACTTACTTATGCCCACAGCCTGTGCAGGGTTTTTGTGCACGAAGAAGAAGCTATAATTTAAAAAGCCAGCTGAAAATAAGGAATAGTATATCACTAGACACCCTTCAAAAGGCAGGGTGCCAAGCACTCAGAAAATGCAACAAGAGCAGAAATAGCAGCTCCAGGACTGGACATCAGCCAAGACTGCAGAAATGGCAGAGGGCATTCCAGAAGAAGTCACTTATAGCCCACTTGAGCACAGGTGAGACCTTCTTGATCTTAGACTCCACTCTTCAGACTAAGCAGTAGAAGTTCAATCAGAACAGAGTTATTCAAAAAGGGAGACTTCTTAAAGATAAGTGACCACATAAATCTCATGGAACCCAAGCAAGAGAGCACTTGGAATCAAGATAGCAGCTCGGTCTGTCTGTTTCCCTCCATTGCCCCAAGCTCAGCTCCTCAATCCTCTGTACACATGTGCTACCACAATCTTTCTCTGCAGATGGGAGGCTTCACTGTGCCTATTGCATGATGGTGAAATTTAATCAACACAGAACTTTTATGCTTGCTTGTCTTAGGTTGCCTTGGCGGTCTCCAGAAAGAGTGCTGAAGTACTTCAAATGTGACCTTATTTGTAAATAAGATAATCACTTCTATAGTTGGCTAAGATGAAATCATACTAAAGTAGGGCAGAATTTGCATTCAGTGTAAGAGGGAGAAGACAGACAGGCATAAAGCTGAAGGTGAAAATGTGATGAAGGAAGCAGAGATGAATGCATCAACAAACCAAAGAATACCAGGAGCTACTGGAAAACAACAAAAAATTTTTAAAAAGCAAGGAATATCCCCCTCTTACAGATTTTAGAGAAAGCATTGGGCCATGGGCACCACAAGTTTGTATTTTTGGCCTCTAAAACCATGAGACAATGATTTGTTGTCTTAATCCACCTAGTCTGTGGTTCTTATAATATATCAGTCTCAGGATGCACATCTGAGTCACATATGAGAGAACTTTACTGACCAAATCTGGGTCAGATCTGTGAAGTATAGTGGTAGTCATCCTGGCAGTCTCTGTACCAGCAGAATCAGTAGCACTAAGGCACTGTTAGAAGTACAAATTCTCCAGCCCTCATCCAGTCTTACTGAATCAGACCTTGGAGGTGAGCCCAGAAGTTGGATAGAATAACCTCTCCAGTTTATTCTCATACACCCTCAGATTTAGAATCCTGTGAGCAATGGTAAGAAGGGGTGGATGACTTGGAGGCATGTGGGAAGCATAGTTGTACAGTACAACTGTGATTTCAGGGCCCATTTTTGTGAGTGCATAGCTCGTAGATAGCTCTGGGGGGAAAAGCTTGGGAAGAGGAAGAAATCCTAAAAATCAAATATTATTCCTTTTTGTAAATCTTAAGAGAGGCAGCTGAGATTTTAACAATTTCACTGTCAGGAATGGTATTGGAGATCTAACAGTCTTGTTACTGTTACAAAGAAACATGTATATTCCACAGCTGGTCTGGAATAGTACAACATATTTTCAAATAAGTACTTGGCCTAATTTAAAAATAGTACAGTAACTTCAGTGCTCTCTGGCTGTAATGGACAAGTTGGGTTCCACTCTGCTGGGGTGTCTCTCAATTTGGGCTGCATACTGCAATTACTTAAGGACTTTAACAAAACCCTGACACCTGTGATGTACCTAGCAGTTCTGATTCAATTGATCCATGATTGAACCTGGGGAGTAAGATTTTGAAAAGTACCCAATTAATTTTAATCTACAACTAAGTTTGAGAATGATTAGGATAAAAATTTATCCTCTAGCCTGTAAGCTTTGTAAAGTATTTTTGGCACTGAGAAGAAATATGTTTCATCCCAGGTGAGTTTTCTAAGCAGAGGAAAGAACAGGTTGGATTTAGCTTTGAACTAATACCCTGTTTACTTTGGTAAAGCAGAAAGTGAGGTTGTGTCTGTTATTACAGGAAACTTTCAGTCAAATTCAAGAAACACTAAATTGTGGAATGCACTATGCTAGGGCATAGGATACAGTGGAGAGAAATTCCTATGCTCAGTATCTTCACTAGAACAAAGAATAAATACATGTGATATCTGAAATTCTGTGTTGTCTCCTCACTAGAAGTCCTCAGTGCTAGTGCAAAAGCACTTTAGTATATTTAAAGGGATCAACCAGTTGTTAGTGTACTTGTTATGGTTTGGATTCAAATATTTTCCCCAAAGGTTCATGTGTTCAAAGGTGGCAAAGATGATTAGGCCATGGTCTTCTAAAGCTATCTAGGAATGAATCCATTGGCAAGTTGTTAGCTGAGTCAGCTGTTAGAAGATTGAGCCTGATTGGAGGAAGTGGGTCCCTGGGTGGTTACTTTGAAGGTTGTGTCTTCTCTCTGGCTCTTTCCATATCCCCCTGCTTTCTGTATGCCATGAAGCAATTTCCTCCCCTTGCCCTTTTTCATGTCATTTCTTCTTCGGAGCCAAAAGACCATGGGGTTGAAGCCTCTGAAACTGTGACCCAGAATAGATGTCTTCTCCTTTCAGTTATCTGTGTCAGGTGCTTTGTTCTAGCAATGGAAATCTACCTAATGCAAGAGTTGTATGTATTGTGAACCACTCTTAAGTCAACAGTTTACAAATAATTTACCCTAAATAAATAAATTGTACTATACTTACAATTATGCTCAAATAGTGTTGTTGTTCTCTCACTTAAATTCTAGTATTTAATGAGCGTTGGGGATACTGTTATGCTTGGGAATTGCACACAAGCCACAAAATATCATCCGTGTGATCCGAAGATTACATAGGAAAGATTTTATCACTCTGTTTTTTGACCAAAGTTATCAGTAAATTTAGGGTTTTGTTTCCTTGTTTACTTGTTTTTTAGCAAAACACTGGATCCGTAACTTCCTTTATGTGAACGAATGTTTACATTTTATGCTAAACTGAGGGGAAGCATGAGCAGGTAGCGTGCAACCCAGGATTCCAGGTGGTCAAGCAGCACCTGAGAGTCCTACAAATGTGGGAAACATGATTGTCTTCCCTGGACCTGATGCTCTTAAAATTCTGAGTTGAATGACAGTTTTGCTGGTAATTCAGTGGCCCAGTGTTGTCCTCCTTGTAGTATATCACGGTACGGGTGACTGAAAACTGACAACCTTGAACTGGTGCCAGCATAGTTTAGATGTGCCAGTAAGACTTAGTCCTTATCTTTAGGCTCTGCAGTCCTTTGTGTCATCCCAGTTTCCACCAGCTGCTCTGTGATTCATCCTATTAGCTTAGCTCCCTAACAGAAAAAGAATTCCTGTTACTTACAATGAGTATCTGAGAGCCTGGTCCAGATCAGACCGTCTTGGGTCACGTACCTACCTATTGGGGTGCTGCTATTTCAGAGGCCAAGGCGTATAAGTAACCTATATACCCCAAAAAGGACTCAGACAAGCTGGCTGAGAGTAGAGAAATGGGGATTCTTGAAGAAAGATGGGGTTGCTACTTCCAACTTAAGAGCTCTTTGAAGTAGGCCTAACTTGCGGTAGACATTCAGAAGAATGAAGTGACGCGTCAAAAATCACACAGGCAGTAAGTGACAGAATTATACTTGATCTGCCAGCTCTCCAGATGTGGGAGGCTAAGAAAGTGTAGACCTCAGAGTCACTCATGTACCTGGAAGGGTCTGTCCATTTTTTGAAGAAAAAATTTGGTAGCCTTTTTCTCCCAAAGTTCTGTGATAGCCTTATGAGTTATAGATCTCCCTCAAAAACTGTCTTTGATTTCTGCTTGTCTTCTTTTCTCTTCCCTAGATAATTCTTCCTGCTTCCTTCCTAAAATGTTTTAGGAAATATTTTCCTCAAATTCCCATATTCCAATCCACTTTTGAATAGACACTTTCTCTGGTTTAGCCAGGAAAACAGGCTTACTCCTTGCTCGTGTCTTGATCTTTTTCATAGTCCCCTGTGGAGTAAGCGTCTTGCTGGATTGAAGGTAAATGTTCAACCCATCCACGTTAGTGGATGGATGTAGACATCACGCATTCCACTTTTTGTTTTACTTCCCTGGATCTTTCTGACCTTTCTTTGGTTTTCTAAAAATAGAAAATTCTTTATTCTGTACCAGTGAATGTGGAAGATGTCCTAAGTACAGGTTTTGAATGGTAAAGATATAAAATATATTGAGGACCAGATATCTGTTTAGTATTCTACAGGTCAAAAAGAACACATTAAGGGAACACAGGCTGTGGCTCAGTGGTAAACCCCTCTCCTAGCATGCATCCTTGGGTTCAGTCCCTAGCAACCAAAAAAAAAATGCACTAAGGAAAGTCACTAGAAATGTCTCATGACTTCCCTGGCTCCTCTCCTCAGGGACACTTTTGCCACTTAGGTGAATGCTTAAGAGGTGGCTGGGCTGTTGCCAAACCTTTACTAGTAAATATTTGATTAGAAAAAGCCTTCAGCTCTTTCCAATGCTGTATGTACCAAATAATTCCAGAAGAGCAGATTTCTGAAATACTTGGACCAAAGTTTTTAGTGCATTGGTACAGAATCGTTCATTTCCTTCTCACAGTATGTCTCTATACATGCCCCTGCTGAGACTTTAAGATTCTATTTTAGAACAATTGGAAATATCACTTCATCAACAGCTTTACCAATCAGTTAATGAATGTGATTAATATGAAACAAGCAGGCTAGAGAAGTAGGTATGCATGTGTCAAGGAAGATGAAGCCAAGCCTCATTGGGCCAGGGCTACAGGAAACCTGCTTTGCATTCAAACTCCTGTTGCACTTCAGTTTCAAGAAGCAAATTATTCTCAGAGAACATGTACTGTGAGATTTTTTTTTTTGTATTTTCAGTATTTGTCATAATTTCCTCCTGGAAAAGTTGCTTTGGGAATTCTCTTGTTTTCCTGTTAGACGCTGGTGCATGAAAGAATCAGGGAAAAAGCAAGGTCAGTGTGGTACCTAGATGTAACCTAGATCTGTCTTAGGAGATCAAGGAGCCAAGGGAGAGAAGTCTTCAAGAAGGAATGCGCTCCAGCTACCATCCTCTTACCCACTCTGCTCTGGCCTTTGGAGGTATCTATCACTGCCTGTACCATGCCCAGACTTTCCCATGCCCCTCACTCCACCTTCAATCCTGACATGGGCCAAACCTGGACTAGGAGCAACATTAGATTTGACCACTTCCTTCAAACCCAATCTGACTGGTCCTCTCCTATCAAAGTCCTTACAACTTTTAAATGTTCCATCAGGCTCCTACTGTCTCAGTTCATAATTGCAGTCACTTAAAGTTCTTTTCATGAAATATTACTTACACATTTCTTTACAATTCCTCTTATTGAGGAATGACTGATAAATAAAAAGCTTTGCATATTGAATGTATATATCTTGATGAGTGTGAGGAAAGTCACACCTATGAAACTGTCACTACTATCAAGGCCACAAACATATGCATCACCTCCCCAAACTTTCTCCCATTCTCTATTCTTACGTTTTTCTTTTGGTCTGCGTAGCCCTGCTTGTGATCTGTCAGTTCACTCTGTCTACCTCCCCACGCTCTTCAACCCCAAGCTTTCCTGAAACCTCAGAGAGTTGCCAGTGCTAAGGTGAGATAAATGTGAAAAATTTAAGGAGCCACCAAAAATTTAGGAACCAGGAAAAAATTACTATGGTAACATACTATTGTTACACACAAATGAATGCAAATCAATTCAGTTTACAACAAAATGTCAACACTTTAAGGAAAGCAAGGATCTGCCTTGAGCTAGCATGGTTTGGCCTCCCCAATGTCATCTGGATCCTGGTCTTACTAAATCCTGGCTGCTACTCCACTGTCAAATTCTCATCTATATCTTCCATTTTTCTGGATGTTCCCTTCATCTTCCAGTGAACTGAGACCTAGTTCCCTTTGAAAATATCCCTTCTCCCCCCTTCATTCACCTCAAGGGTGGCTACTCGTTCTCTCACATGCCACACACCTCAAGGTCATGTGACCTTCATCAGAATTGGCCAAAGGTCACCAGGCAGATGACTGTGGGGTGGTTCTGGCAATCTGGGAATCTTCATTTGTGGTACTGCCAGGCTGAGCCTGGAGGGCAGGAAGTGATCTACCAGTGTGCTAGAGAAACTTCCTGCAAAGCTGCCCATGGAGCCTATTGAGTGGATATCAGGACTCACTGCAAAGCTGCCAGGAAGCATCCCTCAGAGGATACTGCATGCATGCTGGGAAACTGCCTGAAGCATCGCTGGAACTTGAGATGCTGCTGAAACTTTCTGGACCTGGGCTCCATTGGATATCTGTCACATCAGAGCAGTTACTGCAGGATCACAAAATAGAAAAATCATAAAACAGAGAACCAGAAAGAAGCCCTTTGCTTCTGCAGTATCTAGTCTAGGAAAAATGTTGCAAGACTGTCTTTGGTGTCTCTCTGGGGTAATGAAGGCTAGATTAGAAGCCAAGAAGCAGTAAGTTGATACCTTCCATATCTCTCATGCTTAAGATTCTTCTGTTTTTCATCTTTTTGCTACTAAAGTCTAAAGTTTTCCATTATGTTTGTTAAATAAATGCATAAGTGAGAAAACATTCAGACCCCTGCATTATCCTGTAGTTGTAACCAGTACTGATCACCAAGGATTCGTGACCCTCTTACCTATGAAGCAGTGGCAGGATTGAACTTCTGGGTCTCTTTTTATTTGAGTTGAGCCAGTTAATGAGTTGTTAATGAAAGTGAAATAAGTCCAGCAGTGTACTGATAAATGTTTAGCAATGGGGTATTCTGAGGGAGCTGGGGAAGAGGACTGTGGTTTGTAGCACTTGCCAGTTCCTGTCTTGCAAATATTCCCACAGTGGCTGATTTCAGATTACCAATCTGTGGATTTGGGAATAGGTGACACATTTAGTTCTCAGGCGCCAGTGTAAGCTATCTCTAGCATGCCACTACTGGAGGCACTTCAGTGCCAAAGCCTGAGATGTTAGTGTAGAACCTGTAGAACTTTCCTTCCCTTTATTATGGTAATTGAAAAATTTTAAATGGCAGCCTCTGCATAAGGCGGGATTCCTGTGTGACCATGAAGAGTGGGGTTCCCTGCTTCCTGATAATCAACAGCCATATGTGTGAGAAATAAATATTTGTTTGTTTAAATAATGAAAACTGAGAATGTTTTCTCTTTAACATAGCTTACCCTACATTGACTGACGGTTTCTCCTAAACTGGCTTGATTGGAGTACTTTTATGTGTGGGGGACAAGGTAGTTGTCTTGGTTACTTTTTACTCATCGCTGAGACAAAATACCTGATGCCCAAAGTTGGGAAAGGGAAGGTTTATTTCTTACAGTTTTGGAGGTTTCAGTCTATACTCAGTTGGCTCCAAGGCACGGTGGCATGGTGGGGCCACAGTTCATGGCAGCTGCAAACAGCAAGCAGGAACTAGCAAGAGAGAGAGAGACACACCTTCTTCCTGCCATTACATCACATCCTGGCTCCACCCCCTAGGAGGGTGTAGCACTGACACCACCAATCCAAGCACTAGACAATGAACCAATCAAAAATGCATAATGCAAATACATGAGGCCTGGGGGCCACCGATATAAACCATGACAGTAGTACTGGAGTTGAACCCAGTGCCTTTGCACGAGCAACATCTTCAGCCTGTTCTTCACTTTTTTGTTTTGAGACAGGGTCTTCCTAATTGGCTAGGTTAGCTAGGCTGGGATTGAACTTGTCATCCTCCTGCCTCAGCCTCCCAGAGTATTCTGTACTCCTTCTAATTATTCTTTCATAGCACTGAAAAATTGATTTCTGTACTTATGTTTCTTCATATTTCATCTCCACTGAAAATATTTAATGATCCTACTCTATACTATGCCCTGTAAAAATTTATGTAAAGTTCCAACTTTTTGGTATAATATTCAAAGCTCACCAAATGTATTCTCACACTGAATTTTCTATCTTATCACTCACTGTTTCTTTGTACAGCTCACTATGCCTCAGCATTTCTTTTGCTTTTTATGTACTTCACTTTGCCCTCACCTATATTTTGCATAGTAACTTGAAATGTTGAATGGTCTTTCTGTTTATCTCCATTGATCTCAAACAATTCTGATTTCAAATGCAATGTTAAAAGCTAAAGAAAATATTATGGTTACTTTTAAAAGGCAAGTACTTCCAGAGTTTAAAGGTGTTTTCTAAGAAGCAATTCTCTCCTTTATGAGCTATGAGTGCGTCTTAATGCTTAGAGGTAGAAGTGGTATGGTAGGGATAAAGTTAAAGTTAAAAAAGAAACAAGTAGGATACATAAGATGAGTGACAAAGCCCCAAACCCAAAAGCACAGGAACAGTGATGAATAGCAAGAAACAAATTCACTCAAAGAACCTAAAACCAGTGCCACAGCTTGTGCCTAGATGTCCCCTCAAAGCCTCATGTTGCTACAGGTAAAGTTTGGATCTAGAAAGTGTGATTGATGCACATTGCAATACTAGGGTTCAGAGTGCTGGAATTCAGGGTGTGTGATTACTAAAGTAGTCCACTGATTGGTTTGGCATCTTCCCTTAAGCTTGGTAGGCTAGATATAAAAGGGGCAGAAAGAAGCTACTAAGTTCCCTTGCTTACTTGCTTAGTCACCTCCTGCCTTCCAGGAGCTGTTCTTCCACTGTGACGCCTGCCTAGCAAGCCACCCTGTCTTGGAGCCAGCTGATTATGGATGGAAACTTCCACAAACTGTGAGCCAAATAAACTTTTCCTCCTTTAAATTAGGCAGTTAGGTATTTTGTCTGAGTGATAAGAAATGTTATTAACACAACCAGTGACAATAGTAAATTTCACAAAGGAGTAGGCAGA
>PVJX010025876.1:0-26923 GCA_004027295.1 Dolichotis patagonum | reverse complement strand
AAAAAAAAAAAACATACAGAAAATTGGAATACATGGGCTTTATGTCAATCTTGTGAAAGCCATTTATGACAAACCAACAGTCTACAGCATACCAGATGGACAAAATCTCAAAATTTTCACTCCAAAACAGAAACAAGACAAGGATGTCCACTGTCATCACTCTTACTTAACTTAGTTCTGGAAATACCCGGAGCCATTAGACAAGAGAAACAAATAAAAGGAATAAGGATAGGAAAGGAAGGGGTTAAATTGTCATTATTTGCAAATGACATGATATCTACATCCAAGATCCCAAAAAATCCACTGAGAGACTGATAGATTTAATAAGCAAATTCAGTTATGTAGCTGTATATAAAGTCAACAGGCAAAAATTAATAGCCTTCCTGTACCTGAATAAAAAAGTCACTGACAGAGAAATTATTGAAATAAAACCTTTTACAATACATTCCAAAACGGATAGAGAGAGAAAGAGAGAAAGAGAGAGAGAGAGAGAGAGAGAGAGAGAGAAATATCTATAAATTGATCTAATGAAAGATGTAAAAGACCTCTACATTTAAAACTGCAATATTCTGAAAAAGGAAATTGAAGAAGATATCAGAAAATGGGAGGATATCCCTTGTGCTTGGGTAAGAAGAACCAATAGAGTGCAAATGGCCATACTTCCAAAACTGTTTTATGTAGTTCCAATCAAAATTCCAGTAACATATCTCACAGAAATAGAGAGAGCAATGTTAAAATTCATGTTGAGCCAGAAGAGCCCTAGGGTAGTAAAGGAAATTCTGGGTAACAAGGGCAAGGCAGGGAGCATCACAATCTCTTACCTGAAATTATACTATAGAGCTAATATTATAAAAACTGTGTAATATGGCAATAAAACAGACTTGAGGATCAATGGGAGAGAATAGAAAATGAAGAAATAACCTCAGACACACTAAGCCACCTTATCTTTGACAAAGGTGCTAGACACATTCACTGGAAGAAAGATAGCCTATTTAATAAACTGTGCTTAAAAAACTAACTTTGCACACGTTGTAGATTAAAATTGGACGTATATCTTTCACCATGCACTGGACTAAATTCAAAATGGATCAAAGCTTTAAATATTAATATAGAGAAAAACATTAAATCTTCTGAAAGATAAAATAGGTAACACTCTTGAAGACATCGGTATAGGTAAAGACTTCATGAACCTAACCCTGATTTCATAGGAGGTAGCACAAAGAATCAACAGCTGGGATGGCATTTTATTAGAGAGCCTTTGCACGGCAATTAGGTGAAGAGACAACCCACAACATGGGGAAAATCCTTGAGAGATGTTCCTCAGACAAATGATTACTATTGAAAACATAAAGAAGTCAAAACAGATCAGACCAACCAAATTTATTTTTATTTTAAATATAATAAAACCCAACAAAACAGAATAAATCAAATCAAAACAAAGAAATGAAATTGGTACAGAACTTCAAAGCAAGACAATAGGAAAACAAAAATAGCTGCCTTAGATAACAAGAGATTATTATCTCTTGTTATCTTCACACTAGTTGTACATTCCATCAGGTGTAGCAAAATCAAATTAAAATAAAACCAATCAAAACACAATACTGAGTAAAGCAAAACAGTTAATGGTAACAAAACAGTGAGAACAATATTGGATTTCAAAACAAGATAGAAAGAAATCCCCCATATTTGCTATATTGCATAATGTTATCCTCCCTATAGATTCCGAGCCCACCAGCCCCAGGCCTGCAAAGTCAAACAAATAATATAAACATTCAGTAGCTTTTTGTACCTCAGTTGTTATCAACTCAGCCTGTCCTCCAAACCAGCTGGTTGCTTATGTGGGTGGGTGGATGATAGGGGAGGGATTGGAAATTCTCAGCCCATGCACCAGTAAAGGGCAGTGCTTTCTGAATTTTGTCTTCTTTATCCCCAAATTGAAAGATTCAATCCAAAAACAGGTATCGCAGATAAATATATACTTTTCAGATGAAAAAATAAAAACCACAAATAAATATATCACTGGTCATTCAAGAGACACAAATTAAAACAACACTGAGATTCCACCTCACTCCTAAAAGAATGGCTATTATCAAGAAAACAATCAATAACAAATATTGGCAGAGGTATGGGGAAAAAGGAAACTTTTCTCATTGTTGACCGATGCAACCACTTTAGAAATCAGTAAGGAGATTCCTAAAAACCCAAGGATTATAGGTTCCATTTGACCCAGCTATTCCCCTGCTGGGTATCTTCCCAGAAGAATTAAAAACATCATAGCACAGAGATATCATCCATGTTTACAGCAGCACAATTAGTAATAGCTAGATCTTGGAAACAACCCAAATGCCCATCAACCGAGAAATGGACGTAAAAGATATGGCCTTGTATACAATGGAATACTACTCAAAAAGATAAACTTGAGACTTTTATAGGTAAATGGATGCAACTTAAGGACATAGTTGTAAGTGAAATAAATCAGGCTTAGATGTGTAAACATCATATTGTTTCCCTGCTGTGTGAAGCTGAATAAGATTCAAGATGTACAATATTATGAAATGGAAAGAAACTTTTCAAAAAGAAAGAGAAACTGGCTTGGGGGAAGTAAGAAAAGAAGAAATGGAAATATATATATATATATATATATATACTAATTGCTCTTTATTCATTGAAAAGAAAGGTACACTATTATTGTTTGTACAATTAAATATATCTTTTTTGAGTTTTTTATTTTAAAATTTAAAAAGAATAAAAATAATAATACAGATTTATAAACAAAATAACAAGAGTCTAACAATGGTTAATATATTGTGTATCTTTACCCTCAGAGTAGTTTCTCAGATTATAAGTATTCTGAGCAACTAATTTAAAGACAACAATATGTAATGCATTAATTATTGATACTCTATTATCTTGTTTTGAAATTTTTTTGACTCTAAAATAAAATTATAAAAAATTAAGTAAACTATTCAGGAATTTTAGAAAATATATTTGGAGTGTTATAGCTGCTTTTATGCAAAATTCACATCAGAGTACAGTAGTTCTAACCTCCTATCTAATTTAATATATTAAGTACATATTCAAGGATCTTGTTTTCACACCACAGGAAAAAATCTTAAATAACTTTAAATTTGGCTCATAATTATAAGACTCTCAGTTACCTTAACAGACCCATGCTGCACTTTCAAAAAGTCTCCTTTAATTTTCAGTGTAACAATTGCAAGTAAATGTTTTCCAAAAAGCTGACAGAAACCCAATGCAAACTTCAGTATAGTATGAAAAAAAAAAAGCAACTGACCTCAAAGAGAAATATCTCATTTGGACCTTGAGTGTTGCCTTTCATGCTATCAGTTTCCACAAAATAAAATGTGAAAAAAATCAATTCAACAAACTCATTTCTAAACATTATTAGCAAATGTCTCCACAAAAATGGGATTGCACTGAAAAATAGAATGTGGCCTTAAAAACACAACCTTTTAAAGTTATAATTTATGTGATTTACTCATTTTAAAAAATTTCTTCTGGTTATTAGTAGTCGTTGCATCACCAGAATCATTTGGGTAACCATTAATTTCTTCCTGAAAAAGTAATCAATGCAGTTGGAAAGAGTTACACTCCTAGAAACCCTAATTTTGCATCAAGAAGAGATGTTCAGAGTTATTTATTTCCTTTGCTAGCCTGGTCTGATGCCTTAATCTGTAATGGACACAGAAAGGTATAATTGTACACACTCAAATAGCAACTCTTATTAAGTTCCTGCCCAGTGAGCTGAAAATTAAGCTTTAGCTCTCATGCTGTTGAATTGTTTGAGATTACAATAGTTCCATTTTAGTAAAAAGCAGGTTTAAAGAAGTTTATACGGATGGTGGTTAAGTCCTTTGCTGCAATAAATTGCACCGCAATTTTAGGTCAAATGTGTCCTGAATCTGAATTGTCAGTTTTCAAAGAAGTAACCTGGGGAGGTTATCTTCCTATCTCCTTGGGTGAAGTCGCACTTTGAGCAGTGCTTATAGGGACAGAAATGGTGAGTAGCTTTGCTGGTAACTGTTGCAAGTCACACACAGGCCTGGAACAGTGAGGGTGGGCCTGCGGTGAGATCAGAGGAATGCCAAGGAGGAATGCATGCAAGAGTGAAAATGATTTCCTTATGGAATGGAACATAATCTCTAAAGGTCATGTGAACACATTTTTTGATTTTACAAATGAAAATACTGAGTTTTCTTCCACAAAGCCCCCACCTCTGAGTTCAGGAGAGCTTTGGAAGTCATGATTATTCTAACCCATATCAGAGGATAAATCGCAACCACTAAACAGGCTGCCAAAGGAATAAATCAGGGGCCAGGGAACACATAATTTATTATTCCATTTACATAAAATTATAGAAAGCTCTGAAGTAATCTACACTCACAGAAAACAGATCAGTGGTTATCTATTTGGCTATGTAGCTGTGAAGGAAGATGGGAATGACTTTAGAGATTAAGACAGAACATTGGGAGAGGCGGAAAAGTTTTACGTCCTGATTATGGTAGTGATTCCACGACTGTGTACATTTGATAGAGATCATTGCTGTATACCTAATGGCCCAAATTATGACAGATAAATTTTACCTCAATCAAGTTGATCAAATCAGAAAAGAAAAAAACAAAGAAAGACATGAAAATTCGGACCATAATCTAAATGTTCTTGGTGTGAATGTAGCGGGAAATACTCCATCAGAGAAAGGTAAGGAGTGGTGATAGAAATAAGTAAGGAAATCACAAAGGAAAAGGAGGGCTCCAGGAAA
The DNA here is from genome assembly GCA_004027295.1 of Dolichotis patagonum. NCBI lineage: Eukaryota > Metazoa > Chordata > Mammalia > Rodentia > Caviidae > Dolichotis > Dolichotis patagonum. The sequence goes on along the minus strand of PVJX010025876.1, from coordinate 22,143 downwards.
ATTAACACAGAAGAGTATTAGAGCTGAGAACAATTTATATTTAGGTGGATCGTGAAGGAAAAGAAGGCAGTATAGATTTTAAAAACCACAGTGGTGATAGATCTCTGCAGTTATGAGTGCCTTTGGAGATATGTCACAGGGCCCTGCTTTTCAAATTCAATTATTATAAGAATATTGGAGAATTTAAAATTCATCGATTGTTTCAATTCACTTTCTTTAAAAAACTCCGACCCTAGTATTCCAGATTAATAATGCAGGGAGCTCGAAAAGAGTGACACCATTCATTTCTCCCAAACTTTTTCCCAACTGTTAGTGTTCTCTCATGTTGTTTTCTAAGAAAAAGTAATTAACATCTTGTCCAGAGAACCACATACTACTGAAGCTGAGAAAAGGATGAATATTTTAAAAGGACTTTGATTTCATTTTGGCCTCTACACACAGAGGGGCAGAATAAATTTAGATAACTCTCAAAATTGAGTGCCTGTGCCTGAAACTTCTGACATGCCCTCTTCTAGAAATTTCCATGTTAATCTTCACTACTTGAATACTCCCAAACATGTTAGATAAATCCCCAAAGTTCATACCTGAGATATTATGAACCTAAGACCTTTTGTATTTTCTTTTCTCAAATGATAAGAGCCAAAATTTTTATCTTGATTTTATGCCTGAGAAATTCTTTCCTAGAAAACGGACCCCAAGGATCGTGATCCCTTTCAAATATTTCTCTTAAATTTTTGAAAATTTTCCTATGAAAGCAGTATAAGAATATATGTATGCTTTTCAAAGTAAAATGCTACCTTTTGATAAGATGTTATATGGATATGCATTAATATTGTGACAAACATCAGATACAAACATAAACTCTGTAAATAACTTGGCAATATTTTTCATCTTTTAATAAAATGTTAATGAACACTAAGTAACTCTCTGTAGTTGCCTATGGCTCAATCTCTATGTGCCTCTGAATTTTGCTGTCGTTCATCAAATACCACGCCATCCTGGCATGGTAGGCAACAGTACTTGGGGTGTTTCAGATCCTATAACCTGGAAATGTAACTCATCCAAACAGTCAACAGATATTTCTTTAGAGATTATTGTGATTCCCACTGCTTTTTAAGCTGTGAATATACCCCCTCCCATTAAAAACAGTCTTGACTTCCTGCAGCTGACACCAAGATGTAAACTAGAAAGAAGTGCTGAGAGAACTGATGGTATGGCAAAATAACATGAACTTCTAAAAATATGAGGTATCATTATTCCTGAACTTAGCATAAATAGTACATTAAGTTCAAATACTTCAAATGTTGACAGTCAAATAGGGTTAAGTAAGTTTCTAAAAAAATCTATATTTTTTCCAGGATTGAAAATTGCTTCAGATAGTCTCATAACACATGAATATTCAACATCAAAATTATAACATTTATTCAGTATAATTTTATTAATTGCATAGGCAGTAGGGTGACAGAATTAATCAGTGGCATGGCCTGAATACTGAGTAATTTGAATGAGAATGTTAGAATGAGATCATTAACAGTCTGCCTTTTTGTCTAATGACAGGATATGTGCTGCAATTACCAAACAAAGAACTGAATAATAAAATATTGAGCCAAGGACTGCATTGCCTTGCACATACCATATGTAGTAGGGAACGCCAAAAAAAAAAAAGGACATAGGAAACATTATAGATTGATAGGGAATGTGAACGGAATTTATTTAGTGGCATGTTGTGGTTAACCAAGGACAAGGAAAGAGAAAGGAAGAAAGAAAAAAGAAAGGAAGGAAGGAAGGAAGGAAGGAAGGAAGGAAGGAAGGAAGAAAGAAAGAAAGAAAGAAAGAAAGAAAGAAAGAAAGAAAGAAAGAGAATGAGGAACCCTTGATCAAAACATTGCTGCTAGTGAAAATCTCAAAAGATGCACATTGGCTTCTTGGAGAAGTAATAGTGCTTGTGGAGCATTCACCTGGGATTTTAGATGCTCTCCTGCGTGCTCCTTAGCCCTGGAGCCAGATTTTATTCTCTGCCCTTCCCTTGGGACAAGAGCTTTCAGGAGAGCATGCCCAGGCGCTTTGGCTGGCCACTGTTGCTTCTTTGCCTCCAGTTTTCTGGGCACTTACAGAAGGGGAGGCAGCGGGGGATGGCACCAGCCCTTCTGGCTCCAGAGCAGACCACAGCTCCTGGCACAGCAGGGCTCTAGGACCCATAGGCTTTCAGATTAATTAGCCACATCATGGGTTTGCCCCACCACAACTAGGGCACTAACAGCTCCCCAGACGTCCCTAACCATGGAAGTTGAGTCTTCAGGTCCTCTCTCTCTCACTCACATATTTGAAATCAGCACTCTCTGGATCTCGTCTTAATAACTCAGCTTGGAGATGCCATTTCTATTCTGCTAGGTCTGTGACTGAAATAGTGTCCTGCAGTGGCTTGGGACCAGTGCTGTATAGAAAGAGAAAACACCATACACTGGAAACAATTGAGAATTCTCCTTCCCACCCTACAGCTTCCTTTGAACTAATGTCCCCATTGCTTGTGTTTTTCTGTGTGTTTGGGTATGTGCTGGTTCTGACTGAACCTTGTGGCATTGGAATAAAATGCATATTCTTTTACCTCTGTTAAATGCTGCAGAGATCCTTTATGATACAAATATTTCCCAAATTAAATAACCGCATCTGGATCTGAGGCACTCAGTAGGATTTCCTCAAATTATTTAAACTGTGTGATTTTACTTCAGCAATAAGCAAGCATCTCACTAATTTTATGCTTGTTTCATACAGAAATGTGTTTATAACTCAACTTACTTGTTATATCATAATCATTTGACATTAAGCTAAATAGACATGTTATCATTTAAACAGCATCAAAACATGATTTGCATTGTTCATATTTCTTTAGCTTGACACTTGTCTATTTATAATGTTTGTAGTTTAAAATTATATTTATAAAGTTCTACAAAGAAATCAGATACCACAGAGGATGCTTTTGAAAAACAGAAATATAAAGTCATTTAGATATCTAGGGGATATTTTATTTGTGTTCCTTGATACCCAAATAGTTTTGGGAACTATATAGGTTTACTTTAGCATGGTGGCACAGGTACTGTGTACTCACAGCTAGACAAGAGGCTGAGGCTGGAGAATTACTTGATCCAGGAATTCGAGATTTTAGTCCAGGCAAAACAACCAAGAGAGACTCTGTCTCCAAAGTATTAAATAGGATCAAAGCTTGCATGTTGTAAATTGTTATCCAAAAGTAGTAATTCATAACTTTTAATCCCATAAATATGCAATCTTGACAGTTTTTCATACATGATTTTAGAGTTATAATGAAAGCCATTTTATTGAATTTAATTCTGACTGTCCAACTGTCCAGTGTGAACTCACAAACCATCAAATAAATTGAGCTTAGGTTGAACTTGTTCTACTTTGTACATATTGATATAGAGATGTGGACATATCTCTCTCATGAATTTGTGTAGTTACTTCTTTACCCAAATATATATACATATAGGTGTTACTTATTACTGGGAAGCAAGTCATTTCCATATTTAGAGACAAAACACAACAAATGTCTATTATTTGATCATTTCTGTGGTCTATGAACTGGAAATGGCTTAGCAGAACACCCCTGGCTTGGGGTCCCTCCTGAATTTGAAGTCAGATGTTAGTCTGAACCACAGTTGCCTGCCTGTGGGCCTCACTGGGGCTGTCAGATCTATTTCTAGGGTCACAGATACCTTCTGGCTATTGACAAAAGGCCCCGATTCTTCTTCATTACATGATCCTTTCCCCAGAACACAACATGTATCTTTATTCTTCAGTTTTCTGGAGTAAATACTGAAGGAAATCACAGAACAGACAATACATAACATGTGCAGTGATATACCATTCCCCTGCCAAATTCTGAGATGGCAGAGGACCAATACTAACACATTGCAAGAGGGAATAACACAAAAGCATGAATACCAAGGGGTGGAGATCATTAGGGCCCATCTTGTAGACTGGCCAGCACGGTAATTGATTTTTGATTCAGCATATGTCATTGTTAGACATTGAATAATACAATACCAGCTATTTTCAGGTCAAAAGGAAATCAGAAGAAAATGAAGCACATTGTCATCTGAGTTTGTGATTCCCTCTTAAGGATGTGAAGATGCCCACAATACAAAGCCTTATACAGACAATGGAAGCCAACATTGGTGCCTGTTCTACAGCTTATGCTATGTTATTTCTTTTTAGTCTTGACTAATAAAGTAATGGGCAATTCTGAGAATAATCTGGTTGTAGAGAAAGGGAAGGAAAACTTAACCACCATCATTACACAGAAACTGTACAATCAAAATAAATCTATGGCACTATGTGTATTTGAAATTTAAAAAATACATGCCCTTTAGATACAAAAGTTTCACCTGTTTTTATACTATGATTCATTAAACCATATTGTTCTTAATCAATTAGCCCAATTTTTAAAAAATAAGTTTAATTCTGCCAGACGAGATGTCAAGAAACGAAATGTCAAGAAACACAGATTTTTTTTAACTTAACATTCTTTCACAAAAAAGTGGCATTACTTTCCCACTCCTGATGCTCTAACGGCGTATTTTTTGATCTAACAACGTATTTGTTGAACCTTCTGTTCTCACAGTAACTGGCATGAAATGGCCAAAGAGCTTTTGGCTTACACATTCCTAAACACCTGCCTAAAAGTAGGTTGAAATTGATTTAGCACCACTAAGTAAGATTCCAATTGATTCCACCAAAAGGGCTGAGTTTTCATTGTTTGGAGGGGCTTATTCTTTCCTTCTGTGTTTTCTTTATATTCCTTTTGTTTATGTGATAATTAAAACATACAAATTATACATAGCCATGGGCAAGATGAAGTCTCCACACATCGCCCCTGTGTAATTTTACCTCGGGTTAAATATATGTATCCCCTTGGGTAGCTCTAATTTTTCATTTTTTTAATCCTTTCAAAATATTTGCTCTCAGATTTTGGTGTGTACAGCATTTCTTGGCCATACTCGTCACATCATGCAATAGTAGAGCAGAACTTCTTGCTCCTAATGGTAATTTGGTACACACGAGTTAGCGTTTCTCCTCCCCTGCACTTTACACTGCTTACCCAGCTTCTGGGGCCACAGTTCTTCCCTGCCCTGCTTTGTAACAGCTATTTGTCCCTCATAGGCCCGCAGTGACAAGGAACTCGTCTGTCTGTGATTGCCTCCTTTCATGTGAAGATCTCCAATCCCATCCACGCTGCCCCAAATGTGACGCTCTCTTTCTCTTCTGTGCTCATCTCCAATCCCATCCACGCTGCCCCAAATGTGACGCTCTCTTTCTCTTCTGTGCTCAAATCAGATTGCACACTGTGTACGTTTGACATGTTTCATACCCTTTTAAGTTGTTGAAACTTAAGTTGCTTCCAATTTTGGCTACTATGAATATTATCCGAGTGAATATGGGAATGTACATATCTTGTCAACAAACCAACCAAACCATCCTTTCCCTTTTCCTTGTATTTCAAAATACAACAAGACTTATGCTAGTTCTGTGTTTAATTTTTCTAAGAATTTCTATATTCTTTGGCATAACAGCTGCTGTGTTACATTCCCACCAAGAGTGCAGCTTTTCCTTTTTCTCCCTGCTTACCAGCACTTAGTATTTTAACTCTCTTTTCATTGTAGCTATTCTTAGTGCAGAAAAGTGTTATCTCATTCCAGTGTTGATTTGCATTTGGGTCAGAGGAGTTAAATAAATTTTCCAACACCACTTGGCTATTTTACATCTTCTTTTGACAAATATGTATATGGATGTATTCTCTATTTTTTATTTTTAAGTTTTGACGCTCCTCAGTCATTATAAATATTAATCCCTTGCTAGATGCACAGCTTGCAAATATTTTCTAACTCACGGAGGAAGTGGCTCACTGGTGAAATGCTTACCCAGCATGCACGGTTCCAGGCATCAATCCTGAGCACAGACAAAAGCAAATTTTTCTAGTCTGAATCTTCTTCTGCTGATTGCTTCTTCCTCTTGAAACAGCAAAACAGTTCAGTCCTACTGATATCTAAAGTTTTGAGGAAATTAATATTTTATACAAAAGAATCAGAGAACATTTTACAAGCATTGCATAAATAATAAAAATGAATTTCTCTGTAAGTTTCAGTGGGTGCAAACACCAAACATACAGAAATTTTTGCTCTCAATACATCAACGATGACAGGAATGTAAAGATGTTTTTAATCATCTCATATTTTATAATGATGAGTGTTTGTTAATGTCCTCATTTTCATAATTTAAAAAGAGATCTTAGTACATAAAATTTCAAAATACAACAAGACTCATAAGTTCACATTATGCAGCTGCTTATTAGAAACCACATGTCATGAGTGTTTAAAACAAGATAATCTATTTTAGCCACAATTTTCTTTGAGAAGAACTAGAAATTTAAGCCATCTAGCTTGTGTGGATTCAAAAGGAAAGTCTGTTATATACAAGAGAAATCATTAGACCATGCTGTAGTTTCAAATTAGAGCATCCATTAGGGACACATGTGAGACTATTTCATATAATTACATGTTAAATAAGTACATTTGTGGGTAATAAAGTTCTTAGTCATCTTTAATAAAAGCAAAGGGAATCTGGGAGGCCCCATAGAAAGCCTATCCATGTGATTTATTACTAGTAACCATTTTATACAGCTCTAATCCATCCTGGGGGACGGCTTAGGAACTAACAGATTGAGATGGGAATGTGGGGAACAGAATGTAGCTGCTAACATACAAGTGATAACTTCATCTCTCTGTGTTGTAACAGAAAGACATCTCAGCAGCCTGTCTGGAGTCATGTTTCCTAGAAGCACGGTTTGGGACGGGAATTCCCGTGTGAGTACTTTGCTGGGGTAAGGTAAGGCGCAAATAAAGCAGGGTGATGCAGGAGAAAGACCAGCATGGATGAGTTCTAAGCTAATACCGGGCCTTCCGCTGAAACCGCAACATAAGTTGGTGTTAGTTTCTGAGAAGTGGGAGGTCAACATTTTCTATTTTGTATTTTATTCTATTTTAATTTTTTAATTATTATTTTTGGGGAGTAAGGTAGCTTAGCAAGGAGTATCTCAGGAGAATTCCTCAGGCAGGAAGTAGTGTCCACATCCAGTTCTAATGGGTGTGCTGCTCTGGTAAGAAGGGCCGTGATAGCACCTGCAAAGCTCTCTCATTTTGCACCAAGTCAGTGCAACTGTCATGGCTTGGACTTTGTATTTCTTGAGCTGATCTCGTCTTCGTTTTTTTATAGGTCTCCCTTGACTTAGATTTTGTCTTGGACTACTCAATCTGTTAGTTCATCTCACTTGGATGCCAATTTGCAATCCATTGGCCTCATATAATGGACACTATTTTCTCTTCTAAAGCTCCATTGTCTGAAAATACTGTTTTCTACTGTTTAACTTTCTGGACCTTCAGTATATTCTGATGGAGAAGCACATGCTGTCAAGATGAAGTCCAGTTTTATGCTTAACTATTGCCCTTCTCTTGGGCATTAAATTCTGACAAAGAGGAATGTGTCTTTTATTCTAGATGTGCAGAACTCCAGACGACACTGAGAAATATTAATGGAGGACAGTAACACACAAGTAGAGGAAAGAAGATGACTCTTGATGCCACGCAAATTTGATTTTCAAATTTACTTTGGCCAACTTCAAAACTGCTTCGTACCTGTTTTCCCACTGTAATATTAGAAAATTTTCATCAAAGTACTTTCAGAACATTGCATCATATGAAACATGAAGTTACTGGCATTGGATAACAAATCAATGAGATTTATTTCTATCTTAGTAAAATTACCATTTATAAGGGTGATCACATAACATGGCTTCATAAAACATGATATTCTTGACACAACCAATTTTCAATTGTATTAGTTTTCTTTTTTTAAAGATTAATTTTTCATTTTATAGTCCTTGGAAGAATCGTTTCATATTTTTTTCTAACTTTAAAGTAATGAAATTATATTTTAAAAAATTTTGGGCATGTAGACATATTAAGAAATAAAGATAAATTAGTTTTATTAAATATTCTTTGGAAAATATTTTATTTGTATATAAATAACTTTGAGGTGTGTAGTCCAAAAAGTCCAAAATAGAGTTTCCATTTCAAAATGGTATTTAAGCTAGTGATATCCTGAACCTGCCTTGTGCAAAACCTTGGAGATTACTGTGTGTATCTCTTGCTAATTCTGTGTTAATCACCATCGCATTTATAATATGAAATCAGCCTCACTATAAATTACAGAAATTTTACAATGCCAGAAAGCACAACCCCCCACACACATAGTAAAGCCATTTTAAAAACATTTCCAAGTTCTGTGATATGTATAATCCAGGAGTATGATTATCCTCTCACTAATGGAAGAGAAAAGCAAGAGGAAAAATTATCAAAATTCAATGTTCAAATATTTGAAATCATGTATTTGCTCAAATCTAAAATATTTATAAACTAGTTAATGATGTCCAGAGGTGAACACAATAATCTAATTTACTACTTACTTTCTATCCATATTGTCCTACAATATTTTCTAGGAAATTTTGGGAGGAAAAAAATGAAGAAGATGGAAAAATGGTAGTTAAATGACTAACATGTTAGCAAATGCATGCAGAAAATACACAGGAAAACCAAAAATGTTTATAAATAAAAATACTTTATAGTAGTGTACAAAGTGTTAAGTGGCTCTTTGCTAACTCTACACACTAAAGGCAGAGGTCTCTTTATCGCACAAGTGTGTCTTACATTAACACACTATGACATAGTACAAATGATACACTGCTTTTCTTTCTTTTTTGTTTCTTAAGTTCATGTTTCTGGATTTCCTCAATTTTGGATTGTAATTACAGAGTTGTCCCTCTTTTTCAAAACTGCACACGACCTCTTCAGGATAATGTTTTTCTGTGAGACACTATCACAGCTGAACTGTTATAAAATTTTTCTGAGTGGCCCCGCCCTTCCTTGGATAAAAGTCTGCAGTTAGTGGCTTTGGCCACTTTGTGATGTGACTTCTGTATTCTGAAATGAGGTTCTCTGGGCCATGAAGTATTCTAAAAACTCCAAAAGGCAAAATAAAAACAAAAAAATAAAAACCACCATCACACTGTTCATTTATAATACTCTGCTAATTGGGTGACTTCAAAAGATTTTCAAATATTTAAAAATCAAATAGTCTAAACTAGGTTTTGATTTCCCATTACTTGACATATACCATCATGAGGAGTTTTTGTGATAGCTAATTTTCTAAATGCTTATTATGTCTACTGTTTTTCTATGCAAATTTTAAATTCCCCAACTGTATGTTATTTTCCTTTCAAAACTACCTGAAATCTAAATAATTTGTGACAAAGGCCAGAAACTAGAATGCATTAGTAGAAAAAAGTCAATAATGAAATAAGTTCTAACAATTATGAAAGAAGTTATAACAATATTTTTTGAGTAACATTTATACACTATAATATTTCAGGAACACATTAAATTATTAAAGAGGCAAAAATGATAAGCACCATCACACCATTATCAATTTAGTTTCAGAATCTCTGCAAAGTTAAGCGCTATTGTTCATTTATCGTGAAACGCTAATAATTCTTCTTGCCTACCTTCAATCACCCATGATTCAGCACGTCTTTCTGAGAACCAAATAATCTTTACATTGAATACACTGAAGTGATTCTGGAGAATCCCAGCTTGGCTGGAGTAGAAATGGTTTAAAGAAGTCTCTAGGACAGCACTTTGCAGGGTTGGCTGCTGCCTCACTCCGCTTCACCAAGAGTTCTTCTCTTCAATGGTTCTTCAGGAGCGCGAGGTGTGAACAGGAGGAGGACTGCCTTGCCAGACAGTCAGCTCAGAAAAACAGAGTTTTAACTAGGCACAGCGGCTGTGATAGACAACATCAGCAGGCCAGAAGAAGCTCAAGATGGGGATGATGATTGGTTATTTAAATAAACTTTGAAATGTTATTATAGGGAAAATGAAAAATATGATATACTGAAATACTTGAGTATTTTCTCTTGTAATTAATGAACACATAGTATAAATGCCTGATGTTTTCTGAGTCTTCAAAAAATTCCCTTTGATACTTCTTCCCATTGATTTAAGTTCTTTGTTTAATTTTATTTGTCCATGTTTGCAGTACGTAGTGCATTCATCCTAAGGAATTGGTATACACACATCATCGTTCTTCTTTCCCCTGTATTCCTCTCCCCTGCAGTTCTCTCTTCCCTTAACTTTTGCAAATGATCTGTTTCTTATTCTCAATGTTTTATTTTTCTCTTTCTTTATACTTTTGGTTTCTCATATAAGAGAATTCTTGTGATATTTTAGCTTGCATTTCTGTTTTACTTAAAAATTACAGTTTCAAGATGCATGTATTTTTCTATAGTTGATTGACTTTTAGCCTTCATTATGACACAGTAGAATTCCATTTGATGTACCATATTTTCTGTAGCCATTTATTTTCCCTACCCTTTTAGAAATCTATTGATCTATGCCAATGGAGACAAAGAACTATTAATTTACCTAAAAGTTTCTGTCCTCTGGGCTCTTCCACAAAGTTGACCTGAAACCTCTTAAGTCTTCTTTGAGTCCTTGTATGTATCTCATTCTCAGTATTTTCATTTTCACCAAAGTATTGATCAGACATCTTTTAAAACCTCAGGTAAATTGGATACAACGTAAGTACAGGTTTCATTCATGATGTCAGACCATGCACTCAATTTGAAGCATATCTCTTGAAATAGAAGCAGATCCATACTTAGGTCTACATTAGTTAGATAAAACAAGGCACATGCAATACTGAATGCCCAGTTTATCACACTATGATGGAATAAAAATGATTATTTATTGTAACATTGTACCTGTCAGACAATGCACCTCTGTAACTATTTTTCAAACTAACTTTTCTACACACCATTTACTTTTTAGACACAAATTTATACCTCCCATAGATATCTGTGGTGCGTGCCCTTATGTACACGCATCTGTGTGCGAAGCATGGATTTTTCTTTTCATCTCTATCTACACACTCACAGGAAAGTAGGCAGAATAGTTCACATGAAGGCATTTAACACTTTCCCCAAATGTTTTCAGATAATGTATCTCATTCTTAAGACATCTGATTAGAGTGTCATATTTAGGATGTACAGGAAGATTTGCTGACTCTTACTTTAGCTTACTTTACTTTTATTTTTTAAAGACAAGTTGCTTTTACATAGGCATAATTCTGAGGCTTTAGTTATAGCGAACTCCCAGGCTAGCTTGCTGGTATTTTTTACACATTTAGAAAAGTTTTTTCTCTCTAACAAGGGATATTATATTTGATATCATAATCCTTTTTTAGTTGAGAAAATAGTTGATAGATGCAACGAAATCCTTTCATATGAATATAATTAATTCAGATTGTGAATAAAAATATTCAGAAAAATCAAGGGCTTCACATTCAATAACTGCCCAATAATAATGCTTGTAAGACATTAGACTGAATAGAAGAAAACAGTCTTAAAATAAGGGGTAATGCTCAGGGGCTGCTGTGAGCAAATGCTGAGGTTAGATTTGTGTCAAGGTCTCTTAATAAAGATTCTTTAGATGTTTTATGAATGCATACTTTATGTAACGATATGTACTTCAATTTCCCTAAATATATCTTAGAGAATGAACATTTTCAAAATATATTTTTTCAGAAATTAAAATTATTTAAAGTTTTATTTTACATTGATATAGTGATCAGGAAGAGAGATATTTATGTCAAGACTTACTCAAATCATGTCACTTTCTCCAAAAAAACCACAATTATCAAAATTTAACAATCAGGTAAAATGGAAACATCAAATATCTTCTGTTTCTTGTAAATACTTTCATATAAGTAATTTACATGTTCTCATGTTATGATATTCTATATTTTTTCACAGATATAAAAGTGATTTTCATGTGACCTAAAGATAACTCTAAAATGCATACATATTTGATGACTCACAATTACAAAGCATATTATTTATGAAAAAAGTTATTGACTCAGAAATCAGTTTTGATTTTGAAAAATATGATAGTTATAGTATAGCAGATTTCATGTCCTGATCACTTTCTATCATAGCCTTCCTGGCATAGAAGTGGGTGGGATCCTAATTTTCTGTTTGTCTGCTTGTAATTCTAGGAAACTACGTGAGCTAAAATGGTCAATGTGGGCATTGTTTGTATACTATAGAATACCTTTGATTGTGGTCAGTTTTGGATCTTAGACTTTTAAGAAGAAACTACTGTGTAGAAGTATAATGACCATTTGTTATTTACACCTGTGGAAGTTAAGAATAGCTATCTGCTCGTAATACCCCTTTGTCTGGTCCTCGTTTTGGCGTGTTTTGTATTTATTAACCAACAACTTCTGCCTGTCCTCCTGCTGATATCTAAATAGCACTATTATCTTAGATAAATTTTGCCCTCCTACCGCTATCAATTTATTTTCTTTACTCTGCAAATCAAAAACTCTCCATGTCACTGTTTTTGTTAAACAAAGCTGAAAATTATTTTATAGATATTTAAAACTACAGAGAGGGCTGAAGTAATTTTCGCCACTGAGAAATGATAGCATCTAAATGGTGCACTCTCTGTTCTTTTTGCCTCTTAATCTGAAAATATTTTAGAGTCCTACGGGGTAGACATGAGAAAACTATCTGACATATCAATGTTATAGAGAATGCAATAAATAAATTAGCAATGAAATAATTGAATTAAATGTATATTTCTGTGGTTGTGAGCTAATATATTGTTCTTCCTGCTTCACAAAGAGGAACACACATAAAGAGGTATTTGCACAAGTAAGGTAAGACAGACTTCCATGCCAAGCTTCCGCATGGGGACACTGACTGAGGAAACAGGATTTCTTCACTTGAATTTCCAAGTACTTACACAAAAGTAATTCCTTGCAAATATCATTACAATTTTTACTTTAGTATTTTAATCTCTGGAAAAACTTTACTATCTCAAGGCAGATTTGAGAATTAAGCCATAATTTAACGATATAGAGTACAAACGCACAGTGTACGTCCTTGCTAGAGTTTATAAGTAGCTGTCACCGGCAGATATTTTGCATCCAGTGGACACTGGGATCGTTCACGGCGACGTCGTCTCACCTGAACGGAGCGCGTGTCTGAGCGCGTCTGGGTGTGTACAGAGACCACTAGCGCGCAGGGTAGCACCGCCGCGTGGGCCGGGAGGCGCGTGCTGGCTGTGGGGCGCTCACACCTGGAGGCTCAGGACTGGACGGAGAGGCGGCCAGAGGAGGAGAAAATGACGCCGAGCTTCACAGGCAGCAGTCGCTTGGGCAGCAGTCTCTTCCGCTACCCTTGCTCCAAATTCTTCAGCTTCCGGGGCCCTTGGACGCCTCTCCAAGGAGCTTCCAGGCCTGCCCTGGTGCGGGAACTGCGTGCTTCATCCCCTGGGTTTGACAATTCGCCCTTTGGGGTTGAGCAGGACTGGATCCCCGCAGCGCGAGAGGATTTTCACTGCAGACGCTTCTTCCTGCGACCCCTGCGCCTGCAGAATCCATCCCGTCGCGTGACTACACATAGACTTCCCTCGGACCCTCTTCTCTACAGAGAACCTAATTGGCACCGTCTTTCACTGATTCCTTGCTGGATTTACTCATTTATTGTTTATTACATTATTTCAAATTCATTGACATTCCGGTAATATGCATGCAATAAATTTTACGCAAATAGGAAATAGTTGAAACCTTAAACTTTGTATGAATTTTCAGTTATTATTTTCTGTGCTACAAGACTACTAGAGTCAAATAAATCTTATAAAAAATGTCAAAAGTAAAAGTGTTGCTTCTCAAGGCTTTCATCTGAGTTTTAGAATTTGATGAAGCTGGAAATAATAGTTACTCATTCAAACAAGCTGATTAAAATTCTCTGTCTTTAATTTTTTTAGTTCAATAAAGTCCAGGTCAATGGGAATGTTTATGTGAAGTAAGAAAGTTTGGCAAACTGGTACAGCTTCAAGGTCCCTAACGCAAAAGTCTAAAATCTGCAATCTAATTTTTCAGTGTTGAAATAATGCCACAAGTGAAAATCCTCACCTGGCCTCCTGGGATGAATTGCAGTCAAAACACAGGCACTCTAACAATATTGCATACTGTTCTCTTCAGCCTTTGTGTGTAAGGTACTTGTGAAACACAAACTCATGTCTTGAAAAACCTTCCACTCCAAAGATATCTCCTGGTATCTTGCAAATATATGCAAATATCATCAAACCTCACAAAATCAGAGTGCTGATAAGGTATATTCAACCTGCAATTATAGTTTATTTTATATGATCAGTATGTATGTGTAAAGAGCAATTTCAATGATAACATTGTTTTAAATGCTACTTTTGAATTTATTATGCTTCTCAAAAAGTTGAGGAACATGGACCTGATTTATTTTTCTGTGTTAATAAACTGTAGCACTGGACAGTCATATGAAACCATAGATTTAAGACACTGAACATTAGGCAGGCAGGCATTAGTCTTTGGAAGATAAGAAACAAGTTAACTGGGTCCTGGGCTTCCCCCAGATTATTCCTAGATAGAGATTTTAAACCTTGACCCCTGGAGGAGGAAAGCGCAGGTGCAGACCACCTCCGTCTCTGGTTTGGTGAGACAGAGCTATGAATGTAGGATCGCAAAGCAACCTTCTTTCACAGAGCAGAGGACCAGAAAGAAGACTACTGAGAAGTGCATAAAAATTCCTACAGATTTCAGCTAAGTCATCAACAGATACACGCCCAGAAAGCACCCAAGGCCATCAACAAGCATCAGAAAGAAATAACAGGAGGAATTTCTAAGGATTACGTAGGATCAAGATCAGTTCAACCTGCCAGAAGGAAAATGATAAAATTTGGACAACCACTAGATATGGGTGCAATACTAGAAAATACTGCCTCAGGACTAAAGAGTGCTTTCACACTGGCTAAGAATATTGAAAAGCAGGTTACAAAAACAATTGATCTCATTCTCAATGACTACATTTCAAAAACCCAAGAATGTTGTCATTTTCTATTTCTAGTTTTTTAAAGTTTGCTTTGTTTAAAATGTAGTTTTTTTACACAGGAAAATATACGGAATTTTCTTCTAAATCTCTTTACATTTTTAAATTACACTAAAAAAAGATGCCATATAGTTCCTTAAAAATCACGTGGAAAACAAAAGTGTTAAGTAATAGAACTGGTAGTGCAAAACTTCACCGTAGTGCAAAACAATCATATACACACATATGACTGATGGTTTCCTTTTCTAGATGTGAAATGAGATATCAGTTTAAGGGTGATCATAATAAATTAAGAGGTGTCTCCTAGAAGCACAATGGTATGTTGCAGTATTGGTAAAAATTGACTTTAATGAAAATAACCTAAAAATGCAACAGAGGACAGAACACACAATCACAAATGTATCACATTAATCAAAAAAGGAGGTAAGAAAAATTAAAGAAGGGGAACAATGCATGAATTAAATAGAGAATACTGGGAAAGTAGTGTATTTAAACCCAACCACATCACTAGGTCAAACAATCACACACACAATTTAAAATATCATAAATATTATAAATATGTCAATATATTGTTATCTGGGACAGTTCCCAATCATTTCCAGGTTTTCTCCTTCATTATTTTACCATTTCTTTCTTTTATTTGCCCTACAGAATATTCCAAAGTATGTCTGTATTTAGAATGATAAAGCACATGAAAACTGATCAGTGGCATATATTGTTAGAATGAGGGTACCCACCTAGAGAACGGAAGAGTAAGATTTTCACAGTTCACGCTCTGAGTGTGAACTGCTGCATTGGAGCTTTAACCCTTTCTCATTGTGGAATCTTGGCCAAGTTGCTTGGAATCTCTTTTTGCAGTGTACTTTACAATACAAATAATTATAATAATGGAATGGAGTTTTTGAATGGTATAAAGGAGGTATTATTTAAAATATTCATCAGTATTCCTGGAACATAATGTTAATGGCTCAGAATTACTGGTTCTTATTATTACCTAGTGTAAGAGAATTGATTTTTATCTATTTTTATTATTTAACTTATAATGCATAGCAATCATAAGGAATAAAACAAGAGAAAAGGAGACAAAAATAATATCAAATTTCTCATTTTTCAAAAGGTAGAAGCATAATCCAATGGAATCTGATAACATTCATGCATTCAACACGTATTTGACTACCTATCAAGTGCATTTGTCATCTACTGGAGATGAGGTAAAAGGCAAATAGAGAATAATTTTGTGCTTCCCATGACAAGGTATAGCTATGTCAGTAAAAAGTATGGTGTGGAATTTTGAGTTTTTGGGAAGAAAACTCACCAACAGCGGCTTTTTAGAAAGACAACAGTTAGGTCTGAAAACTACTAAAGTGACTACCTGTAAAAGGATTTGTCAAGAAAAGAGAATGCCAAGTGAAAATGTCCCCAGGTAAAAACAAGTTAGTTTGTTCTAGTAGTACCCTATGGAGCCTAGCACACAGACCCTTGGGTGTGAGGAGGGAAAGAGAGGGGTTCAGAGAATTAATAGTTTCCAGACCCTTCCCTGGATGGCCAGCAACCAATGTGGGAAGAAACAGAGACACAATCTGACCTAGTCTCATGGTACCACATGCATGATGACTTCAATAAATGTAATGGGAGCCTATAGACAGACACACCTTACAGAAAGAGTTTGGCCAGGTAGATGGCCTTTCACCTCTCAGCCTCAGCTTGTTCCCCTGAGCCAGGGCTTACCGGCTTCTACCCTGAAGAGTCTCATTCCCTCAAGAACCTGTTAATTCATGAAATATTACTGACTGTTTTTATGAGTTTAATGTATGTCTCATTGGATAAAACACCATGTAAGTAGCAGTGTTTTGTGTTAGGTGAGTTAAAGCAAAATCTGTTTAAAAATATGTGTGTTATAAAATAGAGGTAAATAAGTTAAACAATAAGTCTTGGATTATAAACTAAAACTAGGCAACAAAAAATGACAAGAAGTCCCAATTTGTTTGACTAGAGATGAAATATTACCAATAGCAGGTACAGATGCAGAATTTCCTATATACTTATTGCTTTTATAGGCACCTAATTTACCTTCAGGACACCAAAGAGCAAGCACTGGGGCAAGTGAAAGCTGATGATTTGCTACCACCACCAAACTCTTCTCTGTGATAAAATCACAGACCCATAGAAAATGACTAGAGGCAACACAAACATTACTAGACATAAGACAAATTCTCTTTCTACCCTTCACTTTGGGGAGAAAAAGTATTGCATAGTTCTTAAATGACAAGTGAAAATAAAAACAAATAGAATAATAAAACAATGCTTTCATGAATATTGCTTATTTTAGGGATAACCTTCATTTTAGTTACTTCTTTACTTCAGATGTTAGAAAATAAAATAATCCTTCTACACAATACCATAAATTCCTTTTTTTCTCTGTTCTGCTGAGGATGAGTGAGGGTTTATAAAAGCATTTGAACTGACATAAGAGGATTTCTCAGGCAAGAGTACCTACACCAAAATAAACTTAAGTATGGTTTTGGCCATAGAAGGTCCTTTATCACTTGCCTTTAGTACTACCCAAAGGTCACATGACAACATGGTGACTGCTGAATCTCTCACAATCTCATAATTTTGGTAAATGGATAAACAGCCAGTTGTGGTTGGTCCATTATGTCAATTTTAGAAGTTTAGAAACTTAGAAGTAATTCAGCAATTCTACATCCTAGGGTGTAGAGGACATGCCCTAGGGCAGCTATTTACATCCTGGGATATTGTAATGGTTGATTCATTGTTTCAATTTGAGAAGTTTAGAAGTTTAACTAACTCAGCAATTCTATATCCTAGGGTACAGGGAACATACTTTTGGGTGACTATTTACACTCTGGGATGTTGTTATCATTGTATCAACTTGATAAGTTTAAAAGTTCATCTAAGTGACTCAACAGGGGACCAGGATCCTCACTTTGTATACATCCTGAGCTGGTGCAAGATGATTGTATGAGTGCTATGCCCACCTTAGGGTCGGTAGGCTGATCACAATAAAAGTGAATTCTGGAAGGAGTATTGCAGGTTCTTCAGAGGAGCTCCAGTCTTTTCCTTTAGTTTGAATGTCAACTCTTGGCTTCTAGCAAAGACTGTTTGGACTCTAGCAAAGACTGTTTGGCCTCTACCAGGGACTTTAGTCCTTCAGTGTAGACTCTTTAGGCTTCATCAAAGACTCTTCAGCCTTCCATCATAGACCCATTAGCCTCCTGATATGGACTTGCAAGGAACACTACCATGAGCTCCAGACCTTGGACTGAACCCTTCAACCTCCAGTGTTCAGACACCCTCTGAGCACTTCCTCATTCAACTCTGTGGCTGATCATTGTAATTTCTCTTGTAATTTCTTACACATTTGTGTATAAGAATTTCTTATACATTTGTGTATAAGAAATTATACACAATTATACTCTTGTAATTCCTTATACATTTTGTGTATGTTGTGTTATAAATGTTTCAGCAATAAATCCTGACTAATATACAGTCTTTCTCATCTTCAATAGAAGGCAATAGACTTTGGGTGGCTGCATATGATTAATATGTTTCACCCTTGTAGGTACTGAGGAGTAGAGGGCAGGAGTCAGTCTGTTTCTTTGCATTATAGCTCTAATATCCTCCACAACTATTCTTTTGCAATTAGGCTTCTTCCATATAACACCCAGGAATCCATTCTGCCCTTGGATAAGTAAGAAATAATGAAAATATTTCAGGTACTCTCAATGGAAGAAGAGTGAAATTAGCATGAAACCAACATGGACAACCCTGCAGCATCTGTACTCACGTGCAGTGCAGTTTATTTCCTCACAGGCTACTCTTGGTGTTAGGCTATGCCTGCTGCCTCTGGGGTTCCAGTCTTGCTGAAACTTGACTGTGGTGCACACGGAGCACCTGCTGGCAGCCTGTGCTACAGAATGATCACAAACCAAGAAACCTAGGTGCGCTGCTTCATCTGTCTTGTGAACACCACCCCTGGACTGGGGGCACAATATGCGAAGAGTGGGGCGTGGAATCTCACGTGTGGTAGATCCTTGGACTGACACCATCTCCAGCTCCACATGTGGCAGGGTGGTGCTTGTCTCTGTCTGTGACCACGCTGATAGTTCTCAGCAGGAGGAGAATCACAGTTGTTAGTATTCTCCAAGTTCTGCTCCAAAGGGCATGGCCAGCATTAGCAGTTCCCTGAATTATCAGGAGTTATTTAATAGCATCTGTATGAACTTTTGAGTCTTTATCAGTCCTTCCATTTTGCAGTTAATGTGAACACTATTTTTTCAGTAGATTTTTTTCTTAGTAGTGCCCCCTCCTAAACTAAGTCTGAAATCTTAAAATGTACTATCACATCTCTTGTGTTATTTAATGGATGTTTCAGAAAAGGATCACTGTTCCCATACCAGTTTTCTCTGCTGTGCTTCACTGCCAGCTAATGAAAGGTAAAGTCCTGATGCAGTGTTATGTATTTATCTCTCCACATGTGGTACTACAGGTCAGGTGCAGTCGCTGGTTTGGGGGATAGAGCAGTGACTAGAGGAGCAAAAATGCATAGCTCCTTGAGTCTGAAGAAAGATCTTTATTAGAGGAGATATTAGGCAAGATAAGTACATTGTATCTTACATTTTAAAATAAAATATTCAATAAGGAGAAAGGTATAGAAGGGAAAGGAGGTGAACTTATAGATATAGAATCTGAGGTACTTAAGGAATGTCTGGAGATAGAACCTTACAGAGAGAAAATATAGCAAGCATAAAGGAATTCATTTAAAAATTTCTTAACATTTCTAACAACTGAGAGCTAACAGGGGTAAGGCGCAGGGATGAATTGGTGGAAATAAGGGCAATGACTAATTCTATGTAGATTAAATCAGCATTTGGCTTTTATCCTGAAGGCACTGGAAGGCTACTCCCATGTGTTCAGAAGAGTCATGTGAAGAATCACAGATGCACTTGGCTTCTGTGTGGAGAGCAACAGCATCCCTCATTCTGGTGGAGCAAGGAATGGGGCACAGTCAACAATGGAACAATGTATGGGAAATAATCAACAACTGCAAAATGGATGGGGAGAATCAACAACTGAATGATAAAACAACCAACTGATCTCTCCAAGGAAGAAGTATAAATAGCCAACGAGCATGTGAAAATATTATTCAACATCTTTAGTCATCAAGGCAGTGCAAATCAAACCCAGGATGAGATGCCATCTCACATTGGTCAGAAAGGATATCATCAGGAATACACACAGGAACTGACAGATGCTGGTGAGGATGCAGAGGAAAAGGACCTCTCCTGCAGTGATGGGAGAATGTAAATGAGTGCAACCACACGGAAATCAGTATGGAGATTCCTCAAAGACCTAACAATAGTTATGCCACTTAACCCACTATTCAGCTATTGGCACATTTTCTAGGGTCTAAAGTCATGATTCTGTACAGAACTCTGTACCACCAAGCTTATTATTTCAGCACAATTCATAACAACTTAGCTATTGAAATAACTCATGTGCCCATTACCTGCTGATGGGATAAAGAAAATGTAGTATATATACGTAATGGGGTAGAATTCTGACATAGAATGAATGAAATCATATCATTTAAGGAAAATAGAAACCACTATGTTAGGAAAACCATATTTGATAAAGGAAGAAGGTATAACATATTTTCCATCATATGTGGAATAAAAAACAAGGACATACATAATATAAAATTGCAAGATATGTTCTCAGAGAAGAGGAAGAAAATGAGGGTGGAAGGAAGTGAGGGAAAAGAAGGCTGGAAATGGTCAGAGCACGTTCTACACAGTCACTTGTTATGCTGCATAACTCGTGTACACCAGGAAAACATCTTTAGAAAAGAGAAGCAGTATGACATTATTGCAGTAATGCAGTTTAGTAAGTATGGATCAGGACTTTGGAAGTGTAATGGAGAAATATCGTTGAAGTCTGGGTCTATCTGTAGAAGAAAGAAGTAATGAAGTTTGTCAATGCATGGGGTCTGGGAACTCACCAAGGTTTTCTACCCAAGTTATCCTGAGAATGGAATGGCCATTGATCATGAGAGGCACAGGAGGAGCTGTGCCTGTCAGGAAGATGAAGAGATCAGTTTGCAATATGTTAGTAGTGTATATTTTTACGGAAGGAAGGTCAAGGAGAACTGAACCATTGGAGAGTGGACATGGAACAAGTCAGCAAGTGCGTAACTACAACTTGAACTCTCCCCAGGAAATAAAGAGAAGGAGCCACCATGAAGATCACCTTCTTTTTTTTAAATTTTGTTAAAATTTTTTTAATTTGTTTTTTATTTTAAAGAGATTAAAACAAAAAAGAACAGAACAAAGCAAATTAGAACAGAACAATGTAAGAAACACAGCACTTCACAACAAAACAACCGGTCATCAACCATAGCTACCATAATGTCTCTTTTCTTTGACATACCTGAGCATACCTTCACACACAATAATATCAAGCATAACAAAATACTATAAAACCATTCAAAAGAATGAAAAAATTATAGGACTTAAAAACCAAATACCAGGAAATGAACAATGGCTACTGTAATATCTCATTTTCCTCAAAAAAATTGCTTATACCATCTCACATAATAGAATAAATAAAACACAACAGGATAGAACCAAAGCAGAAGAACAAAAGCATGGTAAGACTTCAAAACAAGAAATCAGCAATGGTAGCTGTAACGACTCGTTTTCTTCAAAATAGCTGTTCATACCATCGCACATAATAAAATCAAACAAAATGGAATAAAAACCATCAAACCAATGAATGAAAGCATTATAAGACTTCAAAGCAGTATAATAGGAAACCATGATTAACATAAAATATCCCATTATATTCACAATAGCTGCCTCTAACAGCTAAATCTAACAAAATAAGACAGAATAAAGCCAAACCTGAACAAAATTGTGTAAACAATGCAAGAGTTCAAGATAAGACAACAGTTCACTGACAGTAGTTTCCACCCTTCCTTCCCAGGTGTTTCCTCCCCTTTGCTCTTACATTAACTATTTTGCTTTTGGATTCCATTAACTCCTTCTGTTTCTTACGCTAGGGCTGAT
>PVJX010025875.1:0-26456 GCA_004027295.1 Dolichotis patagonum | reverse complement strand
GGTCCCCACCCCGGCCAAGTTCACCACAGAAACTGCCCTGTCAGACAATCAAAGAGGAACTTGACAGGGAGGACCCACCTGCCTACCTGGCAGCACCACCTACTGGAGATGATGGGTCATTACACCATAAAGATCCATGGAAATCTTACTGTCAGACAAATATAAATAGAAAATCTCAGTCTACCACTACAGAATGGCACGATTATTATGAAGGCTTATGCTGTATTCTGGGTAACTGGGCAAAACACTGGGAATGGGAAAAAGAGGTAAATGATGCATTTCCTGTTAATTTACATCAGAATCCTGCTCGCCCTTTGCACTGGTATCCTCATGAACATACCACCTTAAAGCACCTCTGGGAGGCAGTCAAGGAGGATGGCATCCAAGAATCTTTTGCACAATTACTCCTTGAAACAGTCAGTATGGAACTTAAGTGTCCCACTGACTGGAAACAGCTAGCATTTTTAGTAGTGGTCAATACCTAGACAGCCTGGCTCCCTATAAGGATGAATGTGAACACCAATGTGCCCCAAATGTAAACTTGGTTATTGCTGGGAGACACACTGCTGCTCTAAGACTGATAGAGATGACAGCCCTTTAAACTCCAAACAGGGTGACCCTCAGCCTGGCAACAAAAAAGGGACCCAATAAACAAAAAACGTAACTCACAGGTATTATTGATATAAAGGATTGCTTCTTTTCCATCTCCCTACACCCTGAAGACCAACCAAAATTTGCCTTTTCTATACCCCAAACTAAGCACAATGCCTCTTGTGAGAGATGCCATTGGGCAGCCCACCATTTTAAAAGGTTACTTAATAGAAACTGCTGCTTTCTGCTCCTCTCCCTGCTTCTTAAAGGCCCCCAGGCAGGGGAGGGCACAAAAACCTCCACTGAGCCTGGAGTTTGGCCCAGAGAAGGAAGGTAAACAAACAATGTTGCTTGTTTCACTTGCAAGGAAAAATCAGGGTTATTGCTCAATCTACTCAAAACACAGCTCAAATCTCCCTAGATTATTTTACTGCTCAATTGTTTATTCTTCCCTTGACAAAAATTGGAAAATCTGTAAGTAAAGAAAAGGTACCTAGGGATTTTGGATCTTTTGATACTTATTAGAGAGGTAGGCTACAGCTCTGGCCTCCCCAAGCTACTCCAGTTTTTCTTATCACCTGTGCACATGCTTTATAAATCCAGAGTTTACACTGCACTGCTGATCAGACCACCAACCACAGTGAGTTGACATGCAGGAGCACCACCTGCATGACACAAGAGAGCCCAAGGTACCTAAATATGAAATGCAGTTTCCATTTTCTTTACAGCGTACCACAAAAATTCATTGTAATCTTCAGGTCTAAATGTAGTTAAATGTGCTCAAAATTTAAATTTGAAAAAAAGGGGAGAGTTCAACTCACCATGGATTTTGTTTGGCAGTATATACCATTTACAATATTTAAATTCTAATACAGATGTAACTACTGCAGCAGAACAATAATACGAAATAAAGTCTAAAAACCATCCTTTAGAAATATCTTCATACTGGTAGTAAAACACCCAGTCCAGTGCTACTGTAGGGTCGAGGGTAGTCCTGTGTTTTTCCAGGAAAAGCTAAATGGCCTATCTGGGTGCCAGGGTGTGCTGTCCAGCTGTATCATGAGCCCAAACCCACAAAAGGTATTGATTCTTCTCAAGAAGCTAATGCCCAGTCATATGACAGTGATTCCTTGGAGACCACACCACAATCAATAGAAAAGGTTTAAGCTAGACTTGACCCAAGATGCCCACAAGATGGTAATCACAAATAAAAAAGGTCCAAATAGATGATAGAAGTATATACTAAGTCCTATAACAAAAATACATTAATTATAGATAAGGTTTTGTCTTTTTCAAATTCTTTGACAAGAGATCTCTGCTAATTGACCTACAACAAATCTGACTAGTCTATTTAAAATTGAAAAATGTACAGCTGTAGACAAATTTGTGTAATTCAATTTGGCTAAAATATATTTGAGTGCACTCTGATTGTGTAAGATGTTCATTAGTCTGCCTGTGAATCTGTCTGTTTGTCCAGTCGAAGACTTGGAGAGTTCTAACGGATACTGACAACTCTGTGTTTGCTTCTACATATATTTGAATCTATACAGATTGTCTGTCCATGTTTGTCCATTTTTCAATTTGTGAACAGCTATTCTTTATTATTGTGAACTCAGCAATTTTCCTTTTTCCTTTTTCTTTGCATTTATAGATCATTTACTCCAGATTTATTTGAGTTATAAAATAAAAACACATGCTTCCACCTGGGTTCCCAGTTAGTCACAATGATACTAAAGTGAGTTATGTAAATGTACTGTACATTGTTGCTTATCATAATTTGAAAGTCTCTCATTGTTAAAAATAATATGTTAAATGTTATGATTGCAGTTTTCTTAAGAAAAAATATTATAAAATGATTAAAATATCCCTTGGGGTTGGGAATGTTGGACGAGACTTCAGTTGATGAATAAGAAAGTGGCCACCTGGTAACCTTTTACAAGCTCTTGTTCATTGATTGGAGGCTCCAGTGATCTCCATAACTTTCTGGGAGACATCTCAAATGAAGTTATATGACAATGTTATTGTAATATGTTCACATTGGTCATCATTAAAAAAACACTAATACAAAAGGTGTTTGATTTTAAAAATGCCCATAAAAAGATTTTCATAGGCTTATGACAAATGATTGTTGCTAACTTCATGGTGTATACATATATTCATGCTTCCAGATATACTGGTTTCCCAAAATGTCAAAGAGGAATTGTTTATGGTGACAGAATTTTGGTTCAGATTCAGACCCCTGCCTCTCACTGATGCTTATGAGATGTATAACCCCCTAAATGATAACAAGTTAGGTAAAATCTTCTATGTATTAGATAGGGATGATTAACCAAAAAAGAGTAATTTGATGTCAAAAATGAAGATTCAAGTGTGTTACAAAGTGTCATAGTTTTTTGTGCTGCCACATTGTAAATGATTTGATTTTTACATTTTCTATGTAAAATAGTAACTGTTTGCTACTATTCTATAGGTGTGCAACTGTTAGAGTAGCTGTGGTTGTTAAAAAAAAATCATGGTCCTTGGTACACCAGTGCCTCCTGCATAAATGCCTGTTCAACATATAACATTTCCCTGCATCATGGACTCCCTTACAATCCAGAAAGACAGACCATCTTAAACATACCAATCTTTCCTTAAAAATTTTAATAACAACAGAGGGGAACTTATGCCCCTGGAGTACACCAGAGGAACTACTGCTCATTTAGTTAGTTCATCTAGTTAGTTCATCTACTGTTCATCTAGTTAGTTCATCTAGATGAACTAACTAAATCCTTTATCACTATGAATTTATTAACAAAATTCATAGTGAAGGCTATCCCCTATTCACAAACATTGGGGCCCATTACTTGCCCCTCCCACTCCACTTCCTCTGGTGAGATAGAGGACCTCATTAGTCAACAATGGCAAACTGCTGCCCCCCCCTATTAACCCAGGGTAGAAGATTCCGTCTTTCTAGAAACAGACTCTCACCCTGTGTGGATCCCCACATTCAATGTCCAGCCCACCACTGCCACTGACCTCAGAGATGGATTGACTGACACTCCACGACAGTCACCAAGGGGTGTACCAACTCAGTGCAGGAGGAGGTGCATCTCTAACACCACCACCACCCCTCCATCGCATGGGGAGCCATTAAAGCACGCTGAATCCAAGCCCGAAATCTCCTCCCTATTCTGCCCAGGATACTGCTGAGCTGCTGCTGCAGGAGCCACCACTGCTGTCTCCCTCGCTCGATCAACAGTGACTATCCAGGCTCTCAATAACCTATCCAGCTCCACCGCTGAGACATTTCAAGTGCAGCAACAAATAAATGCCTACACCCACATGGCTCTCTTAAAACTTCAGCAACAAATAGACCTTCTAGACGCAGAACTACAAGATCTGTGGCGTGCCGCTACAATGGTCTGTGATCAACAATACGCTTCTGTGGTGCTTTGCATTACTCCAAAACCTGCCAACCTGTTAGCTGCCAATCTTTCACTTCGTGACTGGATTTTGAGTCCATATAACAGCACCATCACCCCTTGCCAGTCCCCAGCTGCCCCCAAAAGGATGCAGAACACCATTGACTGACTATGTCAAGCAGGAAAGGCAGAGAGGAACACAGCATTCACACTCAAAAAATATAAAAGTGAAAGTAAAACAGAACTTGTAGTAATTCACTATGCCATCCCATATGTCAAGAATTTCAGTAATGTAAATGCCAGAAAGAAAATAATGGTTCAAAGAAACAGAATTTTTGATCAATTTCTGTTTCTCTTTGGAAGAGTCTAGAAACTTCTCTTTTTTATTTTCCTTTTTGTCTTTTCAGTTACTTTTATTGAAACCTGTTTTTTACTTCTTAATCGCATCCTTTATCACACTTTTTTTCCTCCTTATCATCTTCCTTTTCTGTTTTTAAAATTTTGCTTTTTTCTTTTCCACTTCCCCACCTCATCCATTATTAATATTGCTATTAGGCTTTATTAATCTTTAGATATTTAGTTGAATCTACTCTATTATTATCTAGTTATTTTCTATTATTAATGGTAATATAGTTGTTTCACTTAGTGTATAATTATCTTATGTCACTAATTGGTATATAGTTCTGTATACATTATTATTTTTCTACATCTGTTTGGATTTATGGATGACACAGTGGTACTTTATTTATTCTTATATTACACCAATATCCAGTTTCTCTTTGAGTCTATTGTTACAGATTTCTTTCTTGTGTTTTGTTATCTGATTGTTGCCCTGATTAGAGTATTAGTATCTACCAAAATCTGCTTTAGCTTGTGCCATCAACACTACTGTGGTTTATCTCTAAGAAAATGGCATTAAGACAACCACACCACACTCTTTCCTCCCCAAATTAACTGAAGTGATCAAATGTTGACGTAAGCAAGTTCTACGGTTAGCCATTCCAAGAGCACATCACTGGAAAGATAATACTGACTAAAAGATCTACATATTAGCAATACAATCTTTCCACACTTAGCAATCCTCAACCTTTACTCTGTACACACACATGCATGTGCATGCACACATACACTCACACAGAGTGTTAAACATGGGCAAATAGAGCAACACAATGTCTCATAAAAACCCAGTGCCCCAATGTCATCCACAGGGAATCCAAAAGGAGAAAAATTTAAAGGCAAACAGTTCAATTATACCAAACATACATGAGGAAACAAAAACAGATTGATAATGTGTTGGTGAGATCAAAGATGACATAACTAATCATATAATGGGTGTAACAAAAAATTGATCCTAAAGAAGACATGACAAAAATTTAGGTGAACAACACAATATGTTACAATACATAAATGACTTGTCTAGCAAAAATAATGATCCATGAAAATGTACTGAACAGAAATCCAGGAGATTTTTTTAAAGATATACTGAGAGTGTTCACAGCAGAAGTCATAAATTTCAGAACAACAAGCTGGGGCTCATGCATGTGAACATACACTCAGGAATATCTTAAAAAACAAGAGACCAAGGAAAATAGATCTAAACCTATTAGAGATTGCAAAGAATAGTAACCTATAATTAATTGGAATAAGTGAAAAATTGGAAGACTGCATGAAGAAGATAATAGTATTTTACAGAAATCATACAAGGAAAGTGTCCATGTATAGAATTCAAAATATAGGTAAATATGGTATATTAAAACCCTAAATAGCCACATTGACAAAAGAACCTCTCCACAGCATGTTACACTGAAATTCCAAAAGGGTAACACAAGGGTCAAATCTTAAAAGCTGTAGGCAAAGCAACAAGTCAAATGTAAAAGTAAATATATTGTAATTAAATTCCTAATCAGTGTGAAATTTAAAGTTCACAACAGCATGAAGCAAAGAGTTACAAGCCCTAAAGGCAAACAATTTCCAATCCAGTTTAATATGCCCACAAAACTACCTTTCATAGTTAATGTACAAATAGGGTGTTTCCTTGAAAATGACCACCTTCTTTGAAGAGTAGAATATATTTATTGGGAGAAAGAAAGCTTCTGTCTGAAGAGAGACAAAAGGAGTCCCTAGTGGGTTGCCAAAGACTGTCTTTTCCATGGACTTTTATAGAGTAAAACAATGGGTTCAAGGTGAGGGAAGACTGGGAGCTCACAAGGCAGATGGGAATAAGAGGGGACATAACTATAGTTGGCCAATAAGATCAATAGTTCAGGTAAAATTGATTTCATTAGGGGCAAATGGGGAGCAAGTTACACAGAAAAATGGGCTTAGAGAGTAGTGACTCTTTCCTAGGTGTATCAGCACTATTTAGGCTATCAATCCTCAGGATATGGGTGTATTTGTGTGTTCTTTTGTCTTCAGGCCTAGTCCACAGCAGGAAGCATCAGCTTCCTTGGCAGTTTCCAGGTGTCTGCACTGGCTCTATTGAGGAACTAGTCCTATCTCACTGCCTATAATATTTCTGGCTAAGTCATCAGCATGCTACAATTCCCTTTCTGAAGAAGTAACGCAAACTGCCATGAGGGAAAAGGAGCAATGACCAATTGCAAAATTCTTCAAGCTGTACAGGTCTCAGTTATGGAATGGCAGTTAGAGGTACTGCTACAGAGATCATGTCTAGAGGACCTCGATAGATACCAGGCTTTTTCATCTTGGATATGTGCACAGGTTTACTCTCGGTATTCCAGTTTGGCTCTTGGGGGTAAGTAGGCCACGCCTTTCTGCAGAGAAATACCAATGGACTCATTTTTTACATGAAAGGTTTGAACATCTTCCAGTGCTTGAGAATGAATTCCAAAGGAGTGAGGGACTTTGGCATTGTGTAGCCCAAGTCTCTGTGCAGTGATCTTGTTGGAAGCCCTCCAAATCATATAGGAAAATTAAACTCCCAACCTACTATGTCCACAAGCTCATGATCTCTAAAACTAAAGAATGAATTTTAGGAACAACAGAGGTGAAGAGTAGAATACATTTATTGGGAGAAAAACAGATTCTGTTGGAAGAGAGACAGAAGGTGTCCCAAGTGGGTCGCCTGACAATGACCGCCTTAATAAATTCATGACAACAAACCCAACATACCAAAAATGCTCAAGCTGTGGGAATGGCTTATATGTGGTTGTCCCTCAAAACTCCATGCACTCATAGTTGGGGATTTTCAAGGTGACTGCATCTGGGTGGGTGAATATGAATTAAGGATGCATGACTTCTTATTACTCCACAGATTGGCTTAGCACAGTTCTACATGTGGATAATGGTAAGGCCACAACGCTATGACTGGTACCAATTAGTATGCTTGTAGTCTGAATACAATAAAGGAAAAATTAGAAGGCAAGCTGATTTCTTTTTGCATAACCAAACATGGACTATATATCCTCAGCAATGATGCAATGATAAGACCAACTCAAGCACTTTCTGTAATGATTCTCAAGTGAATGATGTCAACTCCCAAGTGAAAGCACACTGATTGTCAGATTGGACTAAACAAAAGCAAAAACTAATTATGCACTACATACAAGAAACCCATTTATTGCAAAATTAAATAAGAAAATTACAGACTAAAAATTTTACAAAACAAAATGGAGCAGAAAAGAACAAAAGGGCACAGCATATTAGTTAAGGTTATGAGTTAAGAGGAAAATAAAATATTTATAAATATTGATGCACAAAGTTTTGGTGTGCTGAACTCATCAAACAAACCTCCCTGGACATAAAATCAGATAAACATCCACACAGTTATAGTGGGGAACTTCAATGCCCCACTGTCACAAATAAACAGATGAACTAGACAAGAAATGAACAACTAATATTAGAGTTGAACCACACCTTCTAACAAATACATATGAGTATCTACTGAGCTCTCCACCCAAAGTTAAAGACAGCTTCTTCCCATCAATATGTGAAACTTTCTCAAAAATAGATCTTATATTATCCAAAGAAGCATGCATAAAGTAATGAAATAACTGAAAATTTTCTGTGCACATTATCAGACCACAGTGCAATAAAACTAGAAATCAATGGCAAAGGAAACACAAGAAATTAAGCAAATACATAGAAATTAAACAGTGCTTTCTTGAATCAATGAGTCACACAACAAATCAAAGAAGATATTATGACAGTTTATAGGCTCAAATGACCTAATTAAAACATATCACAGCCTACAGGACACAATAAAAGTAATTTTAAGAGGGAAGCTTATAAACATGAATGTTCACATGAAAAAGAATAGCGTTATACCTTGTATCTAATACTAATACTTGGGGTTTTCTGAGCTTGTTGGATCTAGGTCATGTGGCACTGCAATTAAGGCTGTGTGAGACTAAATTAGTCCACATGTAGCAATTATTGTAGTTCTAGATGTGACTGAATGGATTTACTGAATACAGAAGCTTTCCTGAGTGTATGTGACCCCACAAAAAAGGCTTGTATCCTTGATGGAATAAAAGATAAAGACAAGCTGTTCATTGCTGCCTTCTTCCTGCTACACCATGAACTGTTTTTCCTCTATGGTGTGTCTCTGCCATCGCACTGTGCTGTGGAATCAGCTGACCACAGACTGAAACCTCCACAAACTGTGAACTGAAGTAAATTTTTCCTCCATTAACATTGGGTATCAAGCATTTTGTCTTAGCAGTAAAAAATAACCAAGACACAGAGCAAGTTGAAATAAATAACCTAATGATAGACCTCATGATCCCAGAAAACCTTAATCATTCCAAATGCAAAGCTAGTTTAAGAATGAAATTTTGAAGGTAAGTTCAGACATTACTGAATTTGAGACAAATATAAAAAGTATAATGAACTAAAAGCTGTTTTTTCAAAGAATTATCAAAATAAAGCCACTTGTACCAAAAAATGTAGGAAAGGCACAAATCAATGCAATAAAATATTTGAAAAGTTAAATACCAATTAACTCTGCTAAAATCCAGATTATCAGAAACTACTTTGCAAACGTAGGTCAATAAATTGGAGGATCTAGATGAAATGGATAGAATTTTAAATCCATGTGTACTGCCAAAATGAACCACAGAAAATAAAAACCCTGAACAATACAATAATATTCAAACAAACTCAGACAGTAATTTAAAAACCTAATAACTAAAATAAGACCAAGACTCAACTGATTTACCAACAAATTCTACAACTCCAGAAAAGACCAAATGTTGATATTCCTCAGGCTCTTTTTTTTTCTTAATTCTAAAAAAACAGAACAGAAAACATGGATAGATAGTATACAGAAATTCAGAATTAGTAGGACATTAGCTTTAATTAATATATTGCATATTACTGTCTTAAAGTAGTTTTTCAAGTTACAAGATTAAGGATGACAAAATGTGATCAAGCAAACAAACAATGACAGCACAAACTCTTCTTTGGATGAACTAACAGAGATTAGTAGGTAGTAAAACTGAAACAAAAGAAAGTACTGCCTAGCTCATTTCTGCAGCCAGATGGTGTTCTTTCCTTCTTTTGCTTTTTTGTGTGTTCTCAGGTTGTTACATTTGAAATCTGACTTTCTGCCAGCACACTCTAGGTAGCCATGTCTGTACTGAAGCAGCAGAAGAGCAAATTAACTCGGTAACTGTAACCTAAGAATATACATTTGATATGAAGTAGTATAAGCATTTCAATTAAATAAAAATATCCACACAAGTAGGAACCAAAACCAGTTTTTTTTTTAATTTGAAAGAGAATAAAACAAAAGGGTGCAGTACAGAGCAGATCAGAACAAGACAACATAGGCAGCACGGTAATTTACATTAAGACAACTGGGCATCAACAATAGCTAACACCATATCTCTTTCTCTGCTATAGTTGAGCATAGTTTCAAATACAATAATATCAAACATAACACAATAGTATAAAGCCATGCATAGAGTGAAAGAATTACAGGGCTTTCTGAACCGAATAACAGAAAATCATCAATGCGTACTATAATATCTCATTTTCAATAAAAAAATTTTGTTTGAGCTATCATACATATTCAAATTCAAATAACAGTATTATAATATCTCATTTTTGATAAAAAAGAAAAAAATTTGTTTGAACTATCACACATACTCAAATTCCAATGAGACACAATGTGGTAGATAGAACCAATGGTAATAGAACAAGAAAAAAGCATGGGAGGACTTCTAAGAAGGATAATATTAAATCAGCAATAGCTGTCATAATGTTTTCTTCAAAACAGCTGTTCATATCATCAGGTATGATATAGTCAAACAAAACAGGATAACACCATTCCAACTGATGATTTAAAACTTTGAAAGTCTTTGAAGCTATGAGATGGGGCCTCATGCTTACCATAAAGTCTTACATACTCTTATCAAACCTCATATTAGGGAGACTATATGGCATTTACACTTGTCAGTTGGTTTATTTCACTTAAGAGAATGGTCTCAAGTCGTGTCCATTTATTTATAAATATTTCGATGTGATCATTTTTTATAGCTGAGTAGTACTTCATTGTACAAAAATGCCACAATTTTTTTATCCATTCCTCAGTTGATGGGCACTTAGGTTGTTTCCAAGATCTGGCTATTACAAATTGTGCTGCTATAAACATGGGTGCACATATATCACTGTGGTATGATGTTTTCAGTTCTTCTGGGAATATGCCTAGAAGCAGAATAGCTGGGTCAAATGGGACTTCCATACCCAGCTTTTCGAGGAATCTCCAGACTGACCTCCACAGTGGCTGCACCAGTCTACACTTCCACCAACAGTGCAGAAGAGTTCTTTTTTCCCCACGACCACTCCAACACTTGTTGTTGGTAGTGTTTTGTATCTGGCCATTCTTGCTGGAGTGAGATGTAATCTCAGTGTGGTTTTAATTTGCATTTCTCTCATGACTAATGATGATGAACATTTTTTCATGTATTTATTTGCCATTCGTATTTCTTCATCTGAGAACTGTGTATTCATTTCAGATGCCCATTATTGGATTGGGTCTTTGAATTTCGAGGGTCTGATTTGTTTTAATTCTTTATAAGTTCTAGACAAAAGACCTTTGTCTGAGGCACTGTCCATGAAGATTTTTTCCCAATTTGTGGGTTTTCTTTTCACTCTGCTGGAAACCTCTTTTGACATGCAGAAGCTCTTTAATAAGATGTGGTCACAGTTATTGATTCTGGGAAGTACTTCCGTGTACTTTGGTTCTTGTTCATGAATTCTCTTCCTACCCCTATATCTTTGAGATTTTTACCTACTATGTCTTCCAGCAGTTTTAGTGTTTCTGTTTTAATATTTAGATCTTGCATCCATTTAGATTTTATTTTAGTGTATGGTGATACACATGGTTCTAGTTTTAGTCTTCTGCATATGGACAGCCAATTTTTCCAGCACCATTTGTTAAAGAGACTGTCATTCTTCCAGAGAGCATGTTTGGCCCCTTTATCAAAGATGAGGTGGTTCAGTGAGTTTGCAGTTGTGGTTGTATCCTCCAATCTATTCCACTGATTCTCGGGTCTGTTTCTATTCCAGTACCATACTGGCTTTATCACTGTAGCTTTGTAGTATTATTTCAAGTCGGGGATTGTGATGCCTCCTGCCTTGCCTTTGTTGCTTAGAATTGCCTTTGCTATTCTAGGTCTCTTCTTGTTCCAGATGAATTTTAGGAGTGATTTCTCTAGATCTGTGAGGTATGTTAGTGGTGTTTTGATTGGGATGGCATTGAATCTGTATAGTAATTTTGGGAGAATGGCCATTTTAACAATGTTTGTTCTTCCTATCCATGG
This sequence comes from Dolichotis patagonum, assembly GCA_004027295.1. NCBI lineage: Eukaryota > Metazoa > Chordata > Mammalia > Rodentia > Caviidae > Dolichotis > Dolichotis patagonum. Next base: position 14,674 of record PVJX010025875.1, on the reverse strand, counting down.
AAGGGGTATGTCTTTCCATTTTCTGAGGTCCTCTTCGACTTCCTTTTTCACGGTATTATAATTTTCCCTGTATACCTCTTTTACTTATTTTGTGAGATTAATTCCTAAGTATTTCATTTTTCTGGATGCTAGTGTAAAGGGTGTAGTTTCTCTTATTGCTCTCTCAGTACTTTTGCTGTTAGTGTATAGAAATGCTATTGTTTTTTGTGTATTGACTTTGTATCCAGCTACATTGCTGAATTTGTTAATTATATCTATGAATCTTTCAATAGAGTTTTTGAAGTCTTCTATGTAAAGTATCATGTCATCTGCAAATTATGATAATTTAACTTCCTCTTTTCCAATCTTTACTCCTTTTATTTCTCTTTCCTGTCTTATTGCTCTGCCTAGTATTTCCAGTACTATGTTGAATAGCAGTGTTGATAATGGACATCCGTGTCTTGTGCCTGATTTTAAGGTAAAGGCTTTCAGTTTTTGACCATTCAATATGATGCTGGCTGTTGGTTTGTCATAGATGACGTTTACCATATCGAGCTAAAAATCCTCTATTCGAATTCTCTGTAAGGTTCTTATTGTGAATGAGTGTTGGACTTTATCAAAAGCTTTTTCTGCATCTATAGAGATGATCATGTGGTTCTTCCTTTTGGCTCTATTGATATGATGGATTACATTTATTGTTTTGTGTATTTTGAACCACCCCTGCATTCCTGGGATGAATCCCACTTGGTCATTGTGTATAATCTTCTTGATGATTTGCTGCATCCTGTTTGCCAATATTTTATTGAGAATTTTTGCATCTATGTTCATCAGGGAGATTGGCCTATAGTTCTCTTTTTTAGTTGAGTCTTTCTCTGGTTTTGGAACTAGAGTGATATTTGCTTCCAGGAATGATTTAGGCAGAATTGCTTCACTTTCAATTTCATTGAAGATTTTCAGGAGTGTTGGAGTAATGTCTTCTGTGTATTTCTTGTAGAATTCTGCAGTGAATCCATCTGGGCCTGGACTCTTCTTTGTAGGCAAGGACTTAATTACATTTTCAATTTCAGTAATAGAAATTGGGTTATTCAGCAGTTTTACATCTTTCTGATCCACCTTTGGTAGTTCATATGTATCTAGGAATCTGTGTATTTCTTCAGTGTTATCGAACCTATGAGAGTAGAGGTTTTCTAAGTAGGTGTTGATGATCTTCTGTATTTCCACTAAGTCTGTAGTAATTTCAACTTTTTCATTTCTTATTGCATGAATTTGAGTTTTTTCTTTCCTTTTTTTTAATAAGGTTGGCCAGGGGCTTATCAATTTTATTTATTCTTTCAAAGAACCAACTCTTTGATTTATTGATCCTTTATACTGCTTTCATAGTCTCTATTGCATTAATTTCTGCTCTAATCTTTATAATTTCTTCCCTTCTTTTGGCTTTGGGCTTGGCTTGCTCTTCTTTTTCTAGTGTTTGAGTTGTAGCATCAGGTTGTTTATTTGTTGTCATTCTGTCTTCCTGATGTGGGAACTCAATGCAATAAATTTTCCTCTGAGGACTGCTTTCATTGCATCCCACAAAATCTGGTAAGTTGTGTCTGTATTTTCATTTACTTGTAGATATTGTTTAATTTCTTGTTTAATTTCCTCTGTGACCCACTGATTGCTCAACAGAGTATTGTTCAGTTTCCATGTGTTTGTAGGTTTTTTGCAATTTCTTTTATCATTCATTATTTTCTAGTTTCACAGCACTGTGATCCGATAACATGCATTAGATAATTTCAATTCTTTTGGATTTACTTAAATATGTTCTGTGGGCTAGCATATGGTCTATTTTAGAGAATGTCCCATGTACTGCTGAGAAGAAGGTGTATTCTGATGTTGTTGGATGGAACACTCTGTATACATCTATCAAGTCCATTTGTTCACAGGTGTGATTCTTTGCAATTTCTGTTATGTCTTTGCAATTTCTGTCTAGTTGATCTGTCCTTTTGGGTCAATGGTGTGGTAAGTCTCCTGTTATAATTGTATTATTGCTTATTTGATTTTTTATTTCTGTAACTATTTGCTTTATATAGCTGGGTGCTCTGGAATTTGGTGCATATATATTTAAGATTGTTATCTCTTCCTCTTGAAGTTTCCCCCTACCTAGTATGTAGTGACCTTCTTTATCTGTTTGGATCATTCTTGGTTTGAAATTCACATTGTCTGAAAACAGGATTGCTACTCCTGCTTTTTTTGGTTTCCTGTTGCATGAAGTATTGTTTTCCATCCCTTGACTTTCAGTCTATGAGTGTCCTTTTGGGTTAGATGGGTTTCTTGTAGACAGCATGTGGTTGGTATTGTTTCTCGATCGATTCTTCCAGTGTTTTTCTTTTCATTGGCGAGTTGGGTCCATTTACATTAATGGTTGTAACTGTTATATATTGGTTTATTTTTGACATGTTATCTTTCTGCTGTTGTGTCTTTAGCTTTCCATTCTGTTTCATTGTCTGCCTTGCTTGGTGGTTTTATCCCGTGTGTATCTAGAATGTCTTTCAGTATTCTTTGTATGGTTGGTTTGGTGTTCATGAAGTTTTTAATCTGTCCTTTGTCATGGAAGTATCTTATTTCTCCATCCATTTTGAAGGACAGTTTTGCAGGGTATGTCAGTCTGGGTTGGAAGTGGTTTTCCTTTAGGATCTGAAAGACTTCACTCCATGCTCTTCTTGATTTCATTGTATGTGTTTGGAAGTGTGCCGTGATTCTGATAGGTTTTCCTTTATAGGTGATCTCTCTTTTCTCTCTAACAGTTTTTAGTATTCTATTCTTATGTTGGATTTCCGGGATGGTGATTATTATGTGTCTGGGTGTACTTTTATTTTGGTTATGGCTGTTTAAATTTTATATGCTTCACTTATCCAGATGTCTGCTTCTCTTCTCATGTTTGGGAAGTTTTCAGCTATTACTTCTGTAAATATCCTCTTGATATCATTTGGGCTATCCCCTTCTTTTTCATTTATCCCTATTAATCTTATGTTATTCTTCTTTGCATCATCTTGCAGGTGTTGAATTGTTATTTCCTGATTCTTTGTTATTTTTAAACGATCTTGTCATTCCTGCTCACTGGCTGCAATCTTATCTTCAAGGTCTGAAATTCTATCTTCACTTTCATTGAGGCAGTTTTTTAGCTTTGAATAGAATTTTCGATTTCCTGTATATCTCTTTCAATCTGCTTTATGCATTCTGTTTGTTTCTTATATTGTTAATTCAGGGATTCTAACTGTTTGCTTTGTTCCTCTAAATTTTTAGCTGTGTTTTCACTAGATGTGTTCACTATTTCTTTCAATATTTTTATCAATTCTTCCTTTACCTGGCAAACATTTCTGATTTGAATTTCTCCATAGCTTTCCTTATTTGCATATTTATTTCATTTGGTATCATTTCAGCATTTCAGGTGTATGGCTTCTTTTTTGTTCTATGTACATTGCTTCTAAGCTTTCTTGGGGAGGGCTAGAGCTTTGAGCCTGCCTTTTGGTCTTTCTTTTTGTCATTTTTCTATATTTCCTTGCTTTGAGCATTGTTCCAATGCTTTCTCTGCGTGTGTGGTTTATTACCTCTTGCACCCTCAGTTCCTGGAGGGACAGTGGCTCCCCCACAGGCTCTTGGCTTCCTCACAGGGTCCTAACTCCGTCTGTGGGCTCCTGGATCCCTAAGTTGTAAGGCAAATGTTGGTTCGTGGTCAACCTGGAGCCTGTGGAATTTCAGGCAGGCCAGGCCACCATACTTTTTCCCAGGCAGGTCTCCAGGAGGTTCCCTGCAAGTGAAGGGTGGTCCTACAGGTCCCAAAGAGTCAGGCGAAAATGCTGGTTTCTGCAAAGTTCCTGGTCTCAAACAGACCTGTCCAAGATGCTGGTCTGCACAGACTTTCAATCCAAACAGCCCGGGCCACTCTATGGGTCCCGGAGGTTCGGGCCCCACAGAGTCAGGCCATGATGCTGATCTCTGTGAGATTTCCTGGGGGTGAAGGCCAAAAGCAGTTTTTGTTTCCCTAGGCCAGTAATTATCCTATTCCAATCTTCGCTGGTCCCCATGACTCAAAAATCTCTAAAACAGGTCTTATGTGACATCTGTGATCCGCATTTCTACACCTCCAACTCCCCCCAACCAAAATGGTGGTTTCTTATGTACCCTGAATTACTCCTCTGTGCATGTAACTTCCATCAAGGACATGTCTCAGTCACAACCCCCAAAATGTCCAGACCAGCCAGAGGCAGTACCTATCATCCAGATGTTTCCATCTCGATTCACCTATGAGGTTTCCTGGTCTCAACAGGTGCCTGTTTCATTGCCCTTGTGTTAGTTTCAGTCTTTAGATTCCAGAGGCAGTAAACCAAAGCTTCAGTAAGTTTGGCTTTCATGAAAATCTATATGAACAGTTCCTCATGGAAATTATAAAAAGATAAATCTCTGAAAATATAAGTAAGGTATCTGAGTGGCACAATATTAAAGAATATATAAAGATGAAAAATAGGCTTGTGATTGTTATACTCCCATTACTTTAATTGGAAAACCTTAAATTAAATAACAAGAAGAAGGTGCAAAGTGCTTTGCATTACGAACTCCATCCTCACATGCCATTACCAGCCCTGTAACCTGCTGAGCAGCACAAAGTTGCATTCCTTGCTGTGGGAGCTCAAGTTGGCAAAACTGCTTAGAAGACAAGATGACAGCTTTTCCAAAGCTGGACCTCACTAAGACGCACAACCCTGGGAAGAACATGCTGCAGGTGCTTATGCAACAGATTTAAAGAAAAACAGAGTGAAGGATGGAAGATGTAGATAGATGGGTACTTAGGGACAGTGCCATATGAACAAGAAGCTCTGGTGTGCTATTGTACCTTAGGGCAAATATAGGTAATAGGATCACACTGTGTATTTCCCAAAGCTAGCAGAAGAGAGTTTGAATAATTTTATCATAAAATGATAAGTATTTCTCCTAATTTAAACACAACACAAGGTTCAAGTGTATCAAAACAAGATTATACCCTTAAGGGGAAGGTTTCCTTAGCAGTATGGGTCAAAGCAGCCAAACTGATAAATTTGTAATTTTATTAGCTGAGCTCAGTGACCATGTCTCAGAGTCAAAACCAGAAGTGCTGAACTCGAAAGTTACAGAGGTTTTAAAACATAAAATCACAAAAAGCCTGTTGGAAACAATTTAGCTAGAATCTTACATTAATTTTTGGTCCACACCTGTGTCCTGTTTCTTTGTTGACCAGGTTAATTTTTTCTCTTGTGGCTGCAGCTCATACTGCTTTTCTCATGTGACTTGTACCTTGAGAATTTTTTCACTCTTCTGGGTCAAAAACAAGGCACAAGATAGTGTTAGTTATGTCAAGCTACAATAAAGGCAGAAACAAACTCCATGATATTAAGTACCAGTAAACATGAAACTAAAATAGAAAAAATAAAATATAAAGTGAATTCAAAAAACATTTTCATGAAATTATTTATTTTTGCTTTTTTCATAAGTGCTCCATGCTGTAGAAATAGCTGTTATTCAATATATGAGAGGATAAAGAAATGTGGCACAAGCACAGGGTAGAATATTCCCTACAGGGATTTTATTGTTTGTTTTAAATATACTTCAATTTTACACTCTGAAATAGTTTTGTTTCTTGCACTCAAGTTTGTGGTTTTCCTAAATTGTACAAAGTTCCTTCACTTCTCTATCTACCTTCCTTCTCTTGATATTGTGCTTCCACTTGAAGAAATGAGATCACTCTTACTGTCTGAGTATAATTACACACAGATTATTCCAGATCCCTCTGCTCCCTGAATGTCTCTTTTCTACTCAAATCATTTTCCTACTCTGCTCTTGCTACCCAGAGTTATTGGGGAGACTTCTCTCACAAGTCCTGACAGTAGCAGAGTGTCCATATTTTGGGGCACATCACAAAGAGCCAAAGAACAAAATAGATGTGCTGTTAGGACTGCACTTTTGGTCATAATCAAGCCAGCTGTCCTCTTATTTCTCAGATGCACTTATGAGCAGGAGACGTCATTTCTAATTCACACACTGGTCAATTTGAACAGAATCTGTTTTGACTGAATGCTTCAACCTTCCCTGTCTGCAGTGCACTCTCTGTGCTGCATGGAGGTGAAGGCTGCCCTCCTTCTGTCAGCCTCACCCCTCAAGTCTCAATCATACCAGAGACCCTCAGTCCAAATACATCAGCCATGCCCTCTACCTTGCTGTCACTGGCTGTCACCTGCCCTACGTTTGATGCACGGTCTTCTCAGATGTGAACCTCTATTACCAGGATTGTCTTAAAATGCTGAAGGGCACAAGGTCATTATCTTGGATCAGAGCCAGCGCAGTATTCCCTTGTGCAGATAGAAACACTGGAGACGATATCAATATGAATTATGACTGACATGGATGACACAGGTCCATGCAAGTGGGACAAGATAGAGACCACAGCAGCAACAGGAACATCACCTTCCTAAAGTGGTTCTCCAGAAATTAGTATTAAAGCCACAGAATGCTGAGTTCATAGATGGCAAAAGGAAACTCGCAATATTTTCTTCACATGATCGTCATATACAACACCACTCCATGTAAAGCCACAAAACAGAGAATAGATTTGCCATGCTGAATCCCACACCAGCAGTGCCAACTTCAGCAGCTCCCAACACTCTGTGGCAGGTGTGTGGATCCCGTGTTTTCCAGCTCAGACTCTTATACAGCCCCTGAGACACACAAGTCATGCAAGTCATCCTAGGTGCTGGCAGAAGAAATCTTTGTCATCAGCAGGTTGAGAGTGGAGGTCTCCATCTGAAGGCCACATGGTGATGCTATGGTTCCTTCTCTGTCTAATAGCAGCTCCACTGGGTGAGAGTTCTGGGGTGTCTAGTTGTATGTGGGGGCCAGAATACATGAAGGGAAAGACTCACCACGCCCCTCCACGTCCTCAGGTGTGCTGTCTGATCTGATGCTTCGACAATTAGGAACCAGCCTGTTGATGCCTGAGGAGACACTGTCCTTCACCCTCACTGTCACTGGGGGCTCTGTCACTAGTAGTTACTACTGGAGTTGGAGCCACCAGCATCCTGGAAAGCTCTGCAGTGGTTGGATTACTGGGCTGGACAAACTACAACCCTGCCTTCCAATGCAACATGTCCATCATTGCTGACACAGCCAATAAAAAGTTCTCCCTGCAGCCACTCTGTGACCTCTGAGGACAGGGTCATATATTACTGTGCAAGACCAAAGGTGAGATCAGTGAGAGTACAAGCATAAACATCCCTGCAGTTTCACATGCCACCTCCAGGGGGAACCCATGTCCACTGAGCTCAGAGCTCATCACCTGTGACAAATACAAACCCACAGAGCACTAGGTAGATCCCACTACCAATCAGAGACAAGGCTGACACTCACTACTCTTCAAGACATTCCTAACTATGTCACCCACACTCTCTCAAATCTGTCACTTAAGTACTTAAAGGAATCACTTCTCACACATTTTTACTCTTTTTTTTATTTTTTAAAATTTTATTTAAAGAGAAAAAAAGCAAAAGAGAAAAAAAGGGAAGTAATGGTACAAAATTCCAAAATAAAATAAAATAACACTAAAAAATCACTAGTTGACAAATTACATACTGTCATCTTAGAAATAGTTGTTCAAGTCACAAAATTAAAGCACACAAAGTGGACATTCAAACAGTGAGACTGCAAAGAGTTCTGCTCAACGATCCCACACAAACTTAGTAATAGACCCGAAAGGAACCTTCTGGAGACTGGCATCTTGGGGTGGTCTGTTAGGGACTGGGAACTTCTCAGAGACCGGCATCTCAGCCTGGATTGTTCAGGACTGGGAAGATCGTGGAGATGAGCAGCTTGGTCCAGGCTGCTTGGGACAGGGAACATTGCATGGACCAGTGGCAGAGGGCCTGAGGTGCCTGGGACTACCACTGCTGAGTCCCTCCTTCCCCAGGAACATCTGTGAAGCCTACCACAGGCCTGAGCTACCTGGGACCACATCTGCTGGAACGACCCATGCACCAGGAACATTGGCCTACAGTGGACTACAATCCTGCCTTGATGAGAGTTTCAGGAACCCCTCAAGCAAACAGAAGACCTCATCAGGCTTCAATCACTGTGGCACAGTAGGAGGAATTCAGGAGACTGGATCTCCTCTTCATTGTTGTACCCAGAAATTTGACAAATATCAACCACACAGTAGAGCCCTGAAACACACACTGCAGAAAGTTTTGTCTATTGGAATACAAAGACCAGAAATTCACCCAAATGTGAAAATGACTAAATGAAATGGCAAAAATGGAATCCCAAACATCTAGTCCATCAGGGGTAAGTGTGGGAGGTAATGAAATAAAGAACCCCAAAATTCATACACCAGAAATCTCTGAAAAGATAAGAAATGAAATAAAAAATCCACGAGGCTATAGAGGAAATCAAATTAGAAATAATATCTTGTGTAAAGACAAAAGTAAAAATTTTATTAAATGAGCTGCTCAACATAGCTAGAGAAGAAATAAATAAGAAACTAATGGAGCATGGAAAATTGATTGAAACTTTGAATGAACAATGCAGAAGACAAGCAGAATCTATGAAAAAAATTGAAAGAGATATGCAAAAAACAAAAATTGCAATGAAAGCCTGCAAAGCCATTAAAATGAAGATGAGGATAGAATTTCAGACATTGAGGACAGGATTGCAGATAGAGATCTTGAAAGGGTAGAACTTATAAAAACAGCAAAGCAGCATGAAGTGACAATCCAACAGCTAAAAGATGATGCCAGGAGAAACAATGTTAGAGTAATAAGTATTAGTGAGGAGGCAGGAGACAATGCAAAGGATATAACCAAGCTGCTCACAGAAATAGTGGCAGAAAATTTCCCAATTGTGGTGGAAAAATCGGATATACAAATAAGTGAGACATATAGAATGCCACACAGTCATAACCAACATAAACCTACACCCAGACATATAATTATTAAGATCTCAGACATACAACATAAAAACAGAATACTAAAAGCTGTTAGAGAAAAGACACAACTCATCTATCAAGGAAAGCCTATTAGAATCACAGGAGAATTCTCAGCACAAACCTTCAGGTTAAGATGAGCTTGGAGTGAAGTATTTCAAGTCCTAAAAGAAAACAACTTTTAACACAGACTGACATATCCAGAAAAACTGTCTCTCAAATTTAATGGAGAAACAAGACACTTCCGTGACAAAGAACAATGGAAGAAATTCATATCCACAAAACCAACCTTAGAAAGAGTGCTGAAGGACATCCTACATAGAGATAAAAATGACCACAATCTCCAGAACAACAACAGAAAGAAATCACCAGGCTGAACAAAAAGTAAACAAGGGAGAAAGGCAGAAAACTAAAAACAGTAACACAACATGGCAAAGTCAAGCCATTGCATATCAGTGATATCCATAAATGTAAATGGGCTCAGTTCACACATCAAAAGAAACAGGTTAAAAGAATGGATCAAGAAACAGGATCACACAATATGCTGTATACAAGACATGCATCTGACTCAAAAAAGAAAATTAGATTAAAAGTCAAATGATGGAAAACAGTATTCCATGCAACAGGAACACTTAAAAAAGCAAGGGTAACTATTCTATTTGCAGACAATGTGAACATCAAACCTAAAATGATTAAAAGAGACAAAGAAGGTCACTACATACTTGTAAGTGGAAAAATTCAAGAAGAAGAACTAACAATAATAAATATATATATGCACCAAACACAGGAGCACCAACTATATAAGACAGATACTAAAGGACATGAAAAACCAAATACACAAGAACACAATTATTCCAGGTGACCTTAACAGCCCAATGTTGCAGAGAGATACATCAACTAGGCAAAAAATTGGCAAAGAAATAATAGAACTGAATCATACCTGTGAGCAATTGTACTTAGAAGATGTGTACAGAGTGTTCCAGCAAACCACATTAGAATACACATTCCTCTCAGCTGCCCAAGGGACATTCTCCAAAATAGACCACATATTATCCAATAAAGCATTTTTAACTAAACACAAAGGTATTGAGATTGTTCCATGCATACTATCTGATAATAGCACACTTAAGTTGGAAATTAATGGAAAAAGAAACTGCAAAACTGGCATAAGTATATGGAAACTAAATAACAACCTTCTGAACAACCAGTGGACTACAGATGAAATTAAAGAAGAAAAAAGCAATGCCTACAATTCAATGAAAATGAAGAAACAACCTATTGTAATTTGTGGGATGCAATGGAAGTGGTCTTAAGAGGGAAATGCATAGTAATAAATTGTCCTATCAAGAAAACAGAATGAGCAGAAATAAGCTAATGGCGCATGTCAGGCTTCTAGAAAAAGATGAGCAAGTTAAATCTAAAGCTCATAGAAGAGGTGAAATTGTAAAGATTAGAGCAGAAATCAATGCAATTGAAACTAAAAAAACAATACAAAGAATTAATGAATCAAAAAGCTGTTTTTTGAGAGAATAAACAAAATTGACAAATCTCTAGCTAACCTTATAATGAAAAAGAAAGAAAAGACCCAAATTCACCCAATAAGGATTGAAAAAGTGGAAATTACTACAGATCCCATGAAAATTCAAAAAATCATATACAGCTACATTGAAAATCCCTACTCACATAAAGAAGAAAACACAGAGGAAATGGACAGATTTCTAGAAACATATGAACTACCAAATCTCAACCAAGAAGATATAGCAATTTGGAATAACCCAATATCAGCTATTAAAATTGAAAATGTAATAAAAACCTTACCACAAAGAAAAGCCCAGATCTTGATGGATTCACAGCTGAATTCTATAAGAAATTTAGAGAAGACTTGATGCCAATACTCCTTAAACTCTTCAATGAAATTGAAAAGAAAGCAGTCCTCCCTAAATTATTCCTGAAGACAAGTATTACTCTGATACCAAAACCAGAGAGAGACCCAACAAAACAGGAGAACTATAGGCCAATCTCACTGATGAACATAGAAGCAAAGATTCTCAATAAAATACTAGCAAATAGAATGCAGCAAATCATCAAGAAGATTATACATCATGACCAAGTGTGGTTCAAGCCACGAATGCAGGGATGGTTTAACATACACAAATCAATAAATGTGATACACCACATCAACAGAGCCAAAAACAAAAACCACATGGAAATCTCAATAGATGCAGAAAAAGCTTTTGATAAGGTCCAACACTTGTTCATGATAAAAAACCCTTCAGAAACTCAGAATACACTGTGTCTACCTCAACCTTATAAAGGCCTTCTGTGGCAAACCAACAGCCAGTATTATAGTAAATGGACAAAAACTGAAAGCTTTCACTTTAAAAATCAGGAACAAGACAAGGATGTCCACTATCACCACTCCTATTCAATATAGTTCTGGAAACACTAGCCAGGGCAATCAGACAAGAGAAAGAAATAAAAGGAACAAAGATAGGAAAGGAAGAAGTTAAATTATCACTATTTGCAGATGACGTGATACTCTATATAGAAGACCCAAAAAATTCCATTAAAAGACTACTAGAGGTAATAAACAAATTCAGCAGTGTAGCTGGATACAATGTCAATGCTCAAAAATCAATAGCATTCCTGTACACAAACAAGAATCTCACTGAGAGAGAAATTATGGAAATATCACCCTTCACAATAACATCTAAAACAATGAAATACTTTGGAATAAACCTAACTAAAAATGTAAAAGACCTGTATGCTGAAAATTATACTACACTAAAAAAGGAAATTCAATAGGATATTAGAAAATGGAAAGATGTTCCATACTCTTGGATAGGAAGGACAAACATTGTGAAAATGGCCATACTCCCAAAACTTTTATACAGATTTAATGCAATCCAATCAAAATACCATTGACATACCTCACAGACCTAGAGAAAACACTTCTAAAATTCATTTGGAACCAGAAGAAACCTAGAATAGCAAAGACAATTCAGGGCTATAAAGGCAAGGCAGGAGGCATCTCAATTCCTGACTTGAAACTGTACTACAAAGCTACAGTGAAAAAATAAGCATGGTACTGGCAAAGAAATAGACCTGAGGACCAATGGAACAGATTAGAAGATAGAAATATAGGTACAAAGACACTCAGCCACCTGATATTTGACAAAGGGGCTAAACATGTTCACTGGAGGAGGATAACCTATTTAATAAATGGTGTTGGAAAAATTAGCTCTCCACATGCCAAAGACTGAAACTAGATCCATGCCTATCACCATGCACAAAACTAAAGTCTAAATGGATCAAAGACCTAAATATTAAAAGAGAAACACTAAATCAACTAGAAGATAAGGTAGGTAGAAATCTTGGAGACATAGGTGTAGGCCGAGAGTTCATGAACAAAACACGAATTGCACAGGAAACACTTCAGAGAATCAACAACTGGGATCTCATATTATTGAAAGGTTTCTGCACTTCAAAAGAAATCACCATCAGAGTGAAAAGAAAACCCACACAATGGGAAATAATTTTAAGCAGCAACTCCTCAGACAAAAGCACTTATATGAAGAACATATAAAGAATTGAAAAACATCAACCCCCCTCAAATCAAAACCCTCTCCAAAAATGGGCAGCTGAGATAAACACACAGTTCTCATATGAAGATATACAGATGGCAAACAAATACATGAAGAAATGTTCACTATCACTTGTCATTCGAGAAATGCAAATTAAAACAAGATTAAGATATCATCTCACACTGGAAAAAATAGCGGCCATCAAGAAATCAACTGATTACAAATGTTGGCAAGGCTGTGGGGAAAAAGGACCACTGCTCCACTGTTGGTGGGAGTGTAGGCTGGTGCAACCACTATCGAAATCAATATGGAGAATTCTCAGAAAACTAGGACTGGACGCTCCATTCAACCCAGGTATTCACCTCCTGGGTGTTTTCCCAGAGAAACTGAAAAGTTCATATCACAGTGATATATGTGCACCCATGTTCATAGCAATGAAATTTTTAATAGCTAAATCTTGTAAATTTTGGAAACAACCAAGATGCCCATCAACTGCAGAGTAGATGAAAAAGATGTGATATTTTTATACAATGGTGCATTACTCAGCTATAAAAGAGAATGATCTTGAGGCCTTCATAGGGAATTGGAGACAACTTGAGACTACCCTCATTAGTGAAATAAATAAGAATCATATTTATAAATATCATATTGTGTCTCTAGTGTAAAAAGTAGTAAGAACTGTAGGAGTAATAAAACCTAAAATGTGTAATTGCTATTGTAAAAAGGAAAGAGGAAAAGAAAGTGCTCTAAAGGATATAACTGCAAGGTTGTTTAAGTGTGTAAGATAGATGACCATATTACTGTTTTTGTTAGAATGTTGAGCAGAACTGTTAACAGACTCATTTTTTGAATGTGTACTTTGTATGTTTTACCTTTGTAACTTGAACAACTATTTCCAGTGATGACAATATGTAACTTATCAACTGGTGATTTCTTAGTATTTTTGTTTTTTGGGGTTTTTTTTGTTGTTGTTGTTGTGGCTCTTGTTGTTTTCTATTCTTTCCCCTTTGGAATTCTGTATTGTTACTACCCTCTTTCTGTTTTGTTTTAGTTATTTTTTTCCTTTCTTCTTCTCTTTAAATAAAAAATTTTTTATAAAAACTTAGTAAAATGTTTATCAGTCCTACACACTTAAACACACACCCAGTTATGTTCTTGAGAGCACTTTCTTTTCCTCTCATTTGACAACAGCAATTACACATTTTGAGTTTTATTACTCCTACAATTGTTATTACTTTTTACACTAGAGACACAATGTGATTTATAAATATGATTCTTATTTATTTCCCTTATGAGAACAGGCTCAAAGTGAAAAAAAAATACATGGTATTTTTACACTTTTGTACTCTTGATTCCTAAGCCACCCATTTTTTCTTGGCTGAAAAATGAATTTCCCTGCATCTGGGCCTGCTTCACTCTGGACTCTTCCACAGAACCCTTCATACTGCACCTTCACTTGGAAATGCAATCAGTGCTGCACACAGACCCGTGTGCATACCTTTACCAGCTTCCAGGAATTTCTCAACTGGCCCAAGTTGCTTCTTCTCACCCTCCTCCTTTAGGCACATCCCAACACTCTGCACAATAAGAACATTATTTAAATTCAGCTCCAGCCAATTCCATGCATATGAAACTGATGTTTGTTGTTTTGAATATTTGTTGTTGTTTATATTTTTAAATGTAGAACAACAGTTACATTGCATTAAATATGTTGTATTCTCTTCCTATCCCCCTTTGAAAGTAAAATTGTTTGTTCTATGCTTGATTTTAAGTTTGGTGTGATTCATTCCCTGAGAGATTACCTATGTCTATGTCTATGTCTATGTCTATACATATTCTGTTGTTTGACTTTTGAAACTTCAGGAAGTTCTTCTTCATTAAAATTGATTCTTCAGCTGTTCTTTCATTTTTACTGTTTTATTGTTATCGATTTTATAATATTAGAAAATTCAGAAATATTTGTAGGAATCCTATACATGTGTACCCTCTGTCATTTGGTCTTCAGCTTTAGTATAATGTTCTTTCATTTCTTTTGATGTGGTTTCTAATATCAAGACCTCATTAGAAGTGCAGTGGTCCCCAGACACAAGCATGACATGGATAGTTTCTTGCTTCTCGCCCCTAGGGT
>PVJX010025874.1:0-26475 GCA_004027295.1 Dolichotis patagonum | reverse complement strand
AGAGGATGACATTTTTGGTTTTGTCTTATTTTCTGTCCCTTTGCAAATGAAATACTATGAAATATTCTGTACAGAACCTGAGGATGAATGAGGAGGAAATATATTCTCCCTCTGAGCTGTAGAAGTTTCTCTAGAGACATAGGGAGGGGGTGCAGAGTTGTTTTGTTATAAGAATTTTTTTAAAATAATAAAAACACCACATTACATCTGCAATTTTATCCCACTTCACAGTATTAAGCACAATTTCTAAAAAACGTGAAACATGCCATTTTTATTAATGGTCCATTTAAAACCACCAAACATTTTGATGTCAATTACTAAAACAAGGTTTAACGCTGTCAAAAAGCATTAGCACTAAAAAGAGTCATCTTCTCTGTATTTTCATCTGCAAAGCATTACAGTTTATAAAACAATTTTAACTCTGAATACGTAAGGCTTTCTATGAAGGTTTCCATATGTTAAGAATTTTATTTGTGTGTTTGATTTTAAATTGCTTTGAAAAACAGACAGTTGAGGTTTATAGAAAGGAATCTTTCTTTTAGGAAATAAATGTCTCAAAAGTGCAGGGCACCAGCAGTAAAAACATTCTGACCGCAAATCAGAAACACATTGGGAAGTGTTTGTCGAGTGTACCTCCTGAAACCAGTATTTTGTTTCTATTTGCTGGAAAATTGAAAAATCTGTTGTATCTTGGCAGGGTTTTTGACCCAATCTTGGATTCTGCCTGCAGTAGATGGCATTACTGTATACACAGCCAGGCTGCAGAGGCCTCTGCTTTCATCACAGAAATTTTAAATATGAAACTTACCTGCTAACAGTGCCATTATTCAGCTACAGTTGTACACATGAAATTAGTTTGCATATTCTTTTTTTCTTTCCTTATAATATGTATGCAGAAAAAAAGAGAGATAGAGAGAGATGACAATTAATCAGTGTTTCAGCTGCTGAGTGGCATCTGGCCAAAAGCTACCAGGCTGACAACTGGAGTTTGGAGTGCATTTTTGCAAGGCTAATTTAAGGTGAACTTAGATGGATTCAAGATTTATAAGCCTTAAAATGTCCCGACTGGAGCAAAGTTCAAGTCAAGTAATCCACTGCTCAGAGTCCAGACAGGGCTCAGCCCACAGTGCCCTGTGATTTAGTCTATCGTCAAGGAGAATTTTAAAAACAGGCAGAAGGGCTGAGTTGCTGTGTTTCACTTCAAAGGTCTTTTAATAACTGAGAGGATTAAACTCTTTTAACCAGCTAAGAAGGTTAGATGGTTTTGAGCGAGTGCTTTTATTGCTATCAATGATTCTAAGTTTAAACTTTAAGGAATGCCTCTAGAGTACATCTCCTTTAACACATTAATTGCTGTGAGAAACTCAAATTCCTACCTTATTATTTAATAAGAATTTCAAAAAATTCTTTGAGGTCTACACAAACTGGTGAAAATGGAATTCAGAAACAAACCAGGGAACTGTTTTGTGGAACATATTTAGCCTATTTGAATTATTATTTTTTTAACTGCCATGAATATAATGTGTTCATTCAGAATAATTGCCAACAGAAATAGCAATCAGGCTTCATGTTAGTTTGCTATATACTAGCATGTTATATCCAATGTTGTCAAATTACGAGGAAGTTCAAATGCTTGCTCTCTAGTGACAAGAAAATAAAAGAATCTCTCTGTATGAAAGATTTAGGAGTGTTTAATTGAAATAAAAGGGGACAATCAAAAAATGACTATTATTTTTAACAAGGGAAAAATATTAATCATACTTGTGTATGAACACCCTTTATCAAAGTAGTTCCACTTTTCTTTCTTCTCTCTGGCTACCTGCAGAGAGCTAAAATATTCTGCTGTGCAGTTATTCTGTCTAAGACATACACAAAACAAGCAAAAGGTTATAGTGCAGCACAGATTGGTTAAAAAGAAATGAAATTGTCACATTAAAAACCACACTGTAATATTATATTATGGCTTCCCTTTTTAAAAGGGGTTCAGAAGGAAACACCTGTGAATAGTACAGGGAATTGCAAATTACCTCGTTTAAAAATGATAAACTGATGTTTTGAAAGCAGTGAGCATATCTAGTAAACAGTAGTTGATGTTACAGCGGCTTCGAGGGGACACGGGAGCAGCTTTTGGGATTTGAGGTAACATTAGCTTTTATAGGAAAAACACCAAGGTAGTTAAAGAGCTGTTGCTTCTTCAGTTTTAAATGTTGTGCATAAGCTATGGTGGTGTACTTTTCTGCCAGCGGCAGAGGCAAACGGGGATTGTTGCAGGCCAGATGAAAAACTAATTGTGCAGATCCTTGTAAACTGCCAGGCGTCAAGCAAGGGCTTTCCCATTCCCTCTTAACGTAAACGTTCTCAATGGTCTCCTTAAACACACCTTTTATTTTCGGCCAGCGTGTCGATGTCCTGTGTGGAAGGTTGGCTGCTCCTTTGTCTGTTTTTATGTTACGGTTTATTTTCTATCCGTGGTGGAGTGGGGGCAGAGAACATAAAACAGGCTGCCGGGCAGTGGGGACGTGCCCTCTCTGGGAGTGAATTCTGATCTGCGTTTCTTCTGTAAAATGAAAGGGACTCTGATGAGCCCCGAATCTTATCTTTTACCGCTAATGCCTTCCTAACAAACGTAGTATCCTCTCTGAAAATAGAGCCTGTGCTGATCTTTATTTCCTTGGCACAGGAACTCAGGGCGTTCCAATGGTCCCATAAGCATCGGTTTCATTTTCAAATCAATCTTTTGGTTAGAATTTGACTCATTTGATTAAAGTCTCTAGTTTTGCTGATATCAAAAAACAAAAACAAGAAAACTCTTCCGCTCGTTGATTTAGGTACTTCCTTCGAGGACCCTCAGCTCTGAAGCTGGAATTGAATGGGACCCTCCGAAGAGGTTTTCCCCACTTCATGCCTTGGGGGCGTTGAAGACGCCCATATCCTGCGTTCACAGACATTGCCCATCAGAAGACTGGATCAACACAAGTACCTCTTGAGCACCCTGAAGAGTGGATTTCTGTATTTATTTGCTGCTAGGAAGTATCAAAGTGCTATTAGAAGACTCCAGGGGTTTCATGACCCAACCTCTAACCAGCTTACAGGCGCCTTCTCTTCTATAAAGAAGTACAAATAATAAGGCCATTGCTAAAGAAAGTTTTAACCTTTTCACTCCTCTTTTCAATAATGAAGGGATTACAGTCTGAATGATTCCGAGGCCACACCTTAAGCTTCATCTCTGCCTGCTAAAAAATAAATTTTAAGATTAGGCTTTCCATTGTGGTAGTAACTTCAAATTTATCAAGAATGAGATAGAGGTAAATCTCTACGTATAAAGCATGCCTTTTATTGGGTTAGTAACATTCTATTCCTTTGACATGTTTCTCTTATTATACCATAGACTAACACTTATGAACTTTAAAATATTTATATTTATCATTGATTTTTCAGCATATTCAGCTATTGTTGATACGGCTGCATTAAAATTCATTTTTTCCACTGAAGATACAGCACACCTACTGTGTTTGGAGTAATTTTGTGTTGAAATGTCTTCTCTATTACTTTCTTCATTCCATGCTGCAATTGAAGAACAATTTTTTCTCCACTTTTAGGTACAATGGCAGTTATTACAAAAACAATAGTTGGAAAGAAATGTAGTGCTTTTTTACCCAGAGATATTTCCTGCTATTTTCAAAAAGAGAGGCCTGAGTCATAAACTATTAACTTATGCTTTCTCTAAGAATGTCATTTTGAGATAGAGTTAGAAATCAAAAGTTTTTATTAGCTTTTTTGTCAACTCAGTATTAGATGTGATCATAAGAAGTTGGCTAGCCAATCAGCTATGAATAGCTAAATGTGAGACAGGGAATGTATCTTTACACACATACACGTGAATACACTCCCATGCTTAGCAAAGCAAGTCATGATATCTTCAGCTGTGTTTTATGTACACTAGACATAAAACCAAGCTAAGATAAGCCAAAACAAAAACAACATATGTGAAAGTAATCACATCTTGTTGGTTTTACTAATTTTCTTCCCTGAAGCAAGGACAGAGAGAGTGAAGATTCTGAGTTTGCTGATTTAAATTATCTAAATATGGGCTTTGCTTTCCCTAAACCTACCTACATCTCCAGTAGGTGTGCTTATATTCTGTGGAACTAATAAGACATCTCTGAGTTATAGACTATTACATATTCCTGTTATACCAGTTTATCTCTTGGGAGATACCTTCTTTGATAACATTTGGGGACTACTTGAAGGACTAATTACAATAGCTCAGTTTTAGATATAACTACAAAAAACAGAAAAGGCTAGAGGCTATTGCTTCTTCCAGTAAAATATGTTAGTCTGCTTAAAGTAATGGAAGTGTGTCAAAAATACCAATGATCTTGTCTTCTAAAAGGTCCCTGAATTCCTCCTCACACTTAGCACTTTTTTTTCTGTGATAGGAAATGAATCACACAAAGTTGATAAGGAGTTCTTCATCTGAAATTAATTATTGTTTTAGGTAAGGCACACATGTCTCCAAAAACTTTATGCAGGATATTATAGCTTGTACAGCATTTCTTCTATTGTTGGTCATCGTTTGACCTTGTTTGTAGTATTTTTCCTGGTTCAAGGTAAGTCTGAGAACATAATCTGGTGTGGCAAAGATTGGCAGCCTATAGCATAGTTACCCATCTCTAAAAACAATCCACAGACATTTAAAGCAGAAAAGAAACCTTTTGCTGCTCTTAAGCTAAAAGTCTATTCAGAATCCCTAGGTGGCATTGAAAGCATTTAGACTCATTTCATTCATATGTCAGGTAAAGACATTCATTTAGCAGTGAGATGAATGCTGAATAATGGATCTTTTGAATAATGTAATTAAGAATTCATTAGGGGGGCCTTAAAAACTGACAGAATGCAATGTGTGTGTATTCCTTACACTAAACTCCCAAAATGTACCATGGAGTTGATGATTAAAAAAAATTCATCAGAGAAACAATTAGAAAAATGCTGGCATTTCATTTACAAAATACTGACATTAAAATTCAGTGAGGAGCAAATATATGTTTGAATTTATTAGAAATTATGTTAAATCAGGTTTAAAGATCATTTTTATTATTTTAAAATGTGCTCATAATATGACAAAGGACTTAACCAACACACTGTTTTCCTGAAAAGATCACTTAGTGCTCCCTGTATGAACCTTTCAACATTGAAAAGAAATTAACTTTGTTCTTGGGTAACAGATTAAAATGAGAAGTGGAACACCTCCCTTCTTATTCTTTGCTTTATTTTAATTTAAGCGATGAAAATGTTTAAAACAGACCTCAATGTGACAACAGCAGAACAGAGATTTACTGGTTTTGCCATTACTTCCTAAAACCGTTATCAACACAGAGGAAAGAGGTGAGGAACTGCTGGGTTTTCAGTGGTCAGCGCACTCTTCACCCTGCCATCCTCAGGCGCCCTTGGCTTTACTTATCATTGGCCCAAGTACAACAAGAAGAAACTAAAGAATGATCTCTATGGGAGATATAACTCCAATACATCCGACTTATTCTCCTCTGTTGAGTGTGGGCAGAATCTGTGACATGACACATGACATTTACTTGTCAGCCTGACTGGATTAAGAACTCCTAGAGAGGTGGTTGGGTCATGAGAACATTATACTGAGCAGTGGATTAATCTACTGATGTTCATAGCTGAGCATGCTGCTAGGAGGTGGAACCCTGTTGGAACTGGGTCTCTGGGGGCATGTGTTTGGAGGGCGTGTCTTTTGCTAGTGTTATTTCTAGGTCCTGACTTCTAGCCCTTGTGAACGGAGCCACTTCCTTTGCCATAATGTTTCTGGCTTGAAGTCAACCACAGATTGAAACTGGTGAATCCATAAACAAAATTAATCTTTCTTCTTTTAAGTTGTGGATGTAAAGTATTTTCTCTCAGCAATAGGAGAGCTGATCAATCCATGCCCTAAATAATAAAATATACCAAAGACTCATTCTATACGCTATTCTCATTTCTAGGCACTAGGGATTACGTAGTAAATAAAACAGTCTAACTCGCTCAAGGACCTTAGGTGGTGGTGAGAAAGTCTAGATAGTGGTAAAACAAAAAGCAAGCAAAAGAGTACATAGTGTTAAGCAGTAGCAAGTGTCCATAAAAAAATAAAGCAAAATAATTTGAATAGAGAAAAACAGGGAGGAGAGCCAGGAAAAGTCCTGTAAATATATATGCTTGTTGAGTAGAAATGAAAAGTCCAGGTAGAACCATGCACATATGCAAGGGAACAAGTTTCAGAGTGAGTGAATAAAAGTCCAAGGCCCTAAGGAAGAATATGCTTGATATGCTGCAAATAGAGTACGGACAAGTAGCTTGAAAACCATGAGTCAAGAAGGGACTGATAGTAGGTTAACCCTGAGAGATTACAGGTGGGGGGGCAAGGCCATTTTGGAGCTTACATGATGACTGGGGCCTGAGGCTTTTCTTAGCTTTTTGAAACAGTGGTGTGACATCTGTTTTTGCTTCTTAACAAGACCCTTCTTATAACAAGACCCTTCTTATTAAGGCGTAGACAATATACTGTAGAGAGACAAAGTTAGAAATAGACCAGTTGGAGTTCAAATAAGAGTTGACTATGACTTTGACTATGGTAGAATTCGGGGCATACTTAAGGATGGAGCCAATTGGATTTGCTGATATAGTGGAATAAAATGTAAAAGCAAATAGTGATTTGAGCATTTTGGCAAATCTTAGAATCTCAAGGAACTTAGAAAAAAGATCATTTTGGAAGAATAAGGCTGGCATTTCTTGAGTTGCAGGAAAGTAGAATTAGATAAAATTTGAAGAGAACATAAAATATTTTGTTTGACCATGTCAAAAATTGAGAAATATAAAATACTCAAAGGGAGCTATTGAGTAGTCATTTCAATACATGAAGTTCAGAAAAGTTATAGTATCAAGAAGTCAATCATTTTCTCTAGAACATCGCTAAGCCAAGATTTAAACTGTTTTTTATGACCCCATAATTTATGTTCTTTCTGTGACACCATCTTGTCTTTGCAGTTTTAATTGTCTTTACAGAGAGTGTTATAAATTTGAAATACATATTGATGTACATATTTTTTTGAGACACGAGGGTTAAATCGAAGGCCTGGTCAATGAGCTATATTCCCAGCATCTTTATATTTTTCTACTTTTTAGTTTTGAGACAGGGTCCTGCTAAGTCTCTAAATAACTCAGGTTGGGCTGAAATTTGTAATTGTGTTGCCTCAGTCTCCTAGAATGCTGGGATTACAAATGTGTTCCACAGTAATCAACTTCAAGTTAAATGATATTGTGTTTTTAACTAGTTATTAAATACTTGATCTCTTTTTTTAAAAAACTTAGGATGCTCTGTCAGATGTTTACCATTAATCCGGAAATTCAAAACATGCAGGATTAGATTCCAGACTTGGCTCCCGTGATGTCCTCCTTTGTACTGGTGATCACAGTGATCTTTTCTTAGGCATTTGTGAAGGTCTTGAGCTTTTCCGTCAGCCATCACCTGAAGTCTTACTGTTGGAAAAGCAGAAATTAAAAAAAATGATTTGGCAACCCAGGGTATGGGATAATTTTTCATTTCTTGTGTCCTATGAGTCCTGAAAAATTATGTGATCTTGAAACACTGTTTATAGACAAGAGCGATCTCATATTTTCTAGTGTACTTTAAAACATTAACTTCAAACTCTCCACCTAGAAGCTATTTCATAAATAGTTTTTGAAGGAATAAAGGAAAGAAAAAAGGAAACTGACAATACACAATAGAAAAAAATCTTTGGAACTAGGCAGTCTCATATCCAAGTTCTGGGTTACCCATACTAGTTGGTTGACTTTGGTTTAATTATTTGACCTTGCTACTAACTTTTCTCTCCTATGAATAAGGATATCAATAGTACCTACCTATTGTAGGTTGTAATGAGTGAATGGGAAAAAGTATATAAATTGTTTATTATGGTCATGTTATTTCATTAGTAATAAAAATGCTAAATTAGTAATAATATTTAGCTACTTCCTCTAATTTTATTCCTGATACTCCTGCATGATTGAGAGTATGTGCCTTTGTGTAGAATGATCTGCTATAGTTTTTCACTTGTTTTCTATATATTGAAGGGAAAAGTGTTTGAAAAATAAAGGATAAGCATGCATGGTGGTTCTGGGTGACCAATATCTACAAATGTTCCTATCACTTTTAAGAAGGGTGAATTGCCTGAAAAAGAATAACTTTATATAAAAAGTGTTGAAAACTCTACAAAAAGTAACAGGGAAAATATTCTGTTATTCCTAACATTGAGAGTTGGTGTTTTTAATAAGATAAGCAGAAGATAAACCAAACTGCAGATTTATGATTATTAAATTACTGTTAGAGAAATGGGTCTATCAGAAACCAATTTTTAAGAGGACCTCAAGGACTGTTAAAGACAGAACTTGTCCTGATGGAATGGAAAGCCAGCAAATTTATGACAGACTCAAATCCTTTACATCCAAAATAAAAACCTATTTCTGAAGAAGCATTGTATATTTCCTTTGGATTCGCCTTTCAGCTTCATCAATAAGTTGAAATCCAGATGAGAAAACAGAGATGGGAACAGAGTGACTGTGATTAACAATAGAAATAATTAGCCCACATAGAGCAAGGGCACTAAGCTTCATTGAACTAAAGTTTTGAGATGATTCAATTCTCCATTTTTTATTCTCAAAATTTTTTTAAACAAATCAGCAACAGTTGGGATGTCAGATGGAAGTGGAAAATCTTGATTTGCAAAGATAAAAAAATGAAGGGGTAAAAACTGCTGAATATTTGAAATATACGTGGAAGGGTGTATGCTAGGATGCGTACAGCAGTTCTCTTGGGACCCATCCTTAAGGTCTGGGGAGTTTTATCAAGAGGCTTGGGGAGACAGTACAAGCCCAACAGTTTCTGTCTTTACAGTGAGTTTTATTCCAGAATAATATTACAGTGTAGTGAGTCTCCATTATATGCAAAAGCGATATTCTGTGGTTGAACTGTATCTTCTGAAGTTCACTAGTTTTCATCATTCTGGATCTTGAAACCAATATTACCCTCCCTCTCAGGGATTTCTATTATGCTATAATAAAGAGTAATTTAAAGCATACATATTGTGATTTTAGTCAGGTTGCATATCAACTCAGTCTGCTATATGGTCACAGCCAGGATGACAATTAAACCAATAAAGTAAAGATAACACTTGAAAGTCGTAATAAGACAGTGCAGTGATCCTACATAGTTAGATGGCCACTCAGACTATACAGGAAAGGCAAGAAGACAAAATATTGGTGAAAAAAGCCTAAAGCTAGTAATTAGTAGCAGGGGACAGCAATGGCACATTTAGATTATTGCATTTCACTTTGTATTGGTACCAGCTTCTGAATATTTCAGCAGCATTCATTTGCATACCCACTGAGAATCGTGGAGCAGAAATTACCCTTTGTTCTCAGGCTTAGAATTCAGTGGGGTTACAAGTGATATCTAGACTTTGGCCCCTCCACATAGAAAGAGCTTTGTGATGATATGTTGAGTGATATGTAATCTTTGCTTTTGTTCAACAAAACCACAGAATTTTCCTACAGAATTGTTGGCAAGTGTCTGCAAAATGAGTCAAACTTTATCTCTTCTGGAGATGTTCTTTATTTAGAATGCATTGAAGTAGTTGTGAAATGTAATTTGTGGCACCTGGAATATAATACCTGCTACACCCAGTTCTTTGCCATTGTGTAACGTATCGTTCAGCCTCCAGAGGATACATGCACTTCTGAAAGTCACACAGAGACCCAGTTTTGCCTGAGTCAACTTCATAGTCTCTTCTCTTAGGCCTAGTCAAGCAATCAATAGACGATAATTCACTAAGGGCTCCCAAATGAATTCCAGGTGTCTGAAATAAGTTGTTCTTAGGTGACAAAATGAGTAAATACAAAGTAAGTATCACCTAACTTACATTAAATTAAATTAAATTAAATTAAATACATGGTAAGAACCACTTAAGCTCTGTACCATGTTATTGAATAGAAAAAATCAGCAAGTTTTAAACTTCGTATACGAGTACTAAATGGAGTAGTTAAAGAATAGAAAAGACAGACTTGGAAGGAAAATATTCCCACAAAGAACTTTTAAACCTCTACAATGTCTTTTTCAAGTCATGTTCTTATTTTTTCCATCGTTGCTCTGCAGTATCCTCAAAAACCCTTTGCAGGTAAGTTTAGATGTATTATAAACATACTTTTGTGAACAAGGGCAATAATTCTCCTCGATTTGGGGCCCTGCTGCTGATGACAATCAGCCCCAGGTAGCTTTTCACTTACCAATTGCTGCCGGTTCCAAAATAAGTTTTGAAAAAAGTGAGCCAGAGCAGAGGATCCAAATGACAAGTGAAATGAAGAAATGCTTGTGTTTTCACAGCTTGTGTTTTTGAGGTGGTCAGAAGCCACTGAGCTGACCCGCCCCTGAGAGCCTTCGTCACCGCATTCATCTCTTAACAGGCATTCCTGCTTGAGTTCAGGCTGCTAACCTTTCCATCAGAAGCATGTTTGAAGCTTAGCCTCGTAGTCAGGCTAATAGCAGTTCCACAAATAAACCACAACCTATATTTTTCTGTTATTCTGTTTTAAAGTTTCAGCTAGTTTATTAAAGTTTAACAACTGTAAGCATGGGATACCTTACAGTTCACATCAGATGCACCTAAGAAGAGAACACAGACTGGACAAAATGACTAGAGAAGATGTTACCTGGAAGGGAAATATTTTCCTCAGGATGTATTTCCTCAGGAGTATTTTGGTTATTGAAATACTTAGCTGGTTTACTAGCAGTCAAAGAAAACAAAGACTTCAGGTAGACATCTGATTGAGGCTAAAAAAGTTAATGTCAAGTCAAGATACTAGACTTTATTCATGAAAACTATCCCTTTAAACAGTGTTTTCTGAGTTGTACAAGATTCCGAGCTGAATTAGAATCTACTGACCTTTCATGTATTTATATTCTGTTTGGGTAAAAATACAAGGGCATATATCATTGCAATTCAGAACGACAGATGCAAGGAAGAGGACAGGTACTGGTAGAGTCAGAAGAAAGCTATTTCAGTTTAAATTCTGAAGAATGTTTCATAGAGAGATGGCATAGAATGCAATTTAGATTTTACTGAATGGGTATTTTGATGTTAATGTACTTAGCAGCTCCACCCTGTGTGTTCAATATGTTGACAGATGTATGTCAGGTGTTATGCAGGATCACAAAATTAAATATTGGTGTGTTTGGGAAACAGAACCATAGAATATCTAAATGGGCTTGGCAGAGTAGGTACAAGTTTTAAGGTGGAAATGTTTGTGCTGAATCCTGAAAGATTGATAGACCTTGTTAGAAGTGGTCAAGAATGCAAAAACCAAGCCGACTTATCATCAAACTATTCATGAACCAAACATATATCTAAGAGGAAACTTAGATCCTAAGCAGTCCTATCTATTGGAACTATTTAACAAAAGTTAAAGTCGTTCTCTTATTTTGTACAGTTTCTTTGAAGAAGAGTTCATAAATGCCTACCTAGCCATCCTGTATTTTTCTGGAATGTAAGCATATATGCTCTTTGTTGAATCATTCACATTTTGCTTAAAAACTTAAGGCTGTGTATACATTTCCCTTTTAGATAGGTCACTTGTGCTAGTAAGTAGTAAAGGTGGAGAACGGAGGATTGCCTTTGAAGAAACTTTTATTTTGGCTTGAAATACAATCCCGGCTTTTCCATAGCCAACTGAATGGGTTAGAAACCACGTTCTTTTTGAGGCCACCACTAACATGAGTATGTGTAGCCAGAGCTCCTGCTGACTGACAGCAGTTGGAGAGCGGCTATGAAGGGCGGAGAAGTCAGTTTGCATTAAAATTTAAACACATATAATAAGTGAAATAAGCCCACAGATACATTCAAACTGCCAAGCATGTTTTCAAAAGATCAAAACAAACCATAACTTGCTGGATTTGACTGAAAAGTGCGTTTGGAGTATGTGTTTTTGAACTATCCAAGAACCCCAAAAGACTGTGTGCTTGTATAAATACATCCATATAAAGTAGTGCGAGGATACTTGCCCTTGTTGTTATATATTCCATTCAGACCAGCAGCTTTTCATTGTTGATTGTCAGAGTGTTTTATTGAAAGCTTATACTTTACTAAGGAAAGCAGGGTCAGCAGTGGGGTAAGTTTCTGGCAGATATTTAAACTTTGGAGAGGTGAATGCTGTTTAAAATTAATGTGGTTTTTATTAAATAAATCTGTCTAATAATATTAGGGTGCTATTTCAATGTTAAGAACAGACAAAGCCAATCTGAGGTACTAAGAGATGGGGGTAGAAGGTCGGGGTCATGGCAGGAAGAGGTGGGCACTAGTTGCACCTGGGGAGGGCTGACAGAACAGGAAAGGATGGAAACCAAAACTCTACTTTATTTCCATATCGGAGGATGGTTTATTTTTGTTTTAACTCCCCTTTATTGAATTTTCAACAATGCGAGGTAAAAAATTTGAATATATTTCTAATACGGAATGGAAGCAATATATTGTCTTTACACAGACATGAAAACAAGACAGTGTTTTTAATAATTCAGTGAGTACTAATAAATACAAAAGATAAGAAATAAGGTGTATTATTACTGATTCAATAAAATTTCTTATGCAAATATTAAAATGTTAAAATAATGCTAAATCTGTATTTTCTTTCATTTTGTAAGCTAGTAAACAAATAACCATGTTTTAGTGGATTAAAAATTCGTAAATACAGAGAAGCTCACTAAAATGTAAGTTTCATGGGTTTACTTTACTTGATAAAGTTTTTGATCTCTAAGAGAAAATATAAAAAGTCTTATTAATATTATCCTCACAGTGATTTTTTAAAATTTTCAATAGTTTCAAATTAATGATAGTTTCATAAATCAGCATTAAACACACAATTAGTATTAACATTGTTGTATGAAGAAAAATGCTCTGGGTATACTTCATTGAAACCAAAACTCCTGGCAAATTCTGGAAACTTCACAAACTGAAATTACTAGAGATGGAAATTTAATTTTCAAATGCATTTAAATTGGAAAACTATGATCTTACTCCTTTTGGTATTTGTCACCAGTATGGTTTCGGTGGCCAGAGAGAATGTGTTCACCTATTTTAAGGTAAACTTGACGCCTAATGAAATAACAGATATGGAGAATCTGGACACTGAAAACCAGCATTTTATGGATTGTGAAACACTTTGTTTTATTGATAAATATGTCTTGAAAGGAAGAAAAGGAGAAACAGAGAAAGGAGAAAAGGAAGAGAGTGGAAAAAAGAAAGAAAAATGTATTAATTAAGGTAGATTTTCTTACATGGAGGATTCCTAACTTTTGAAAGTCTTAGAGGAGTTTTGCAGGATATTTTAAAGATAGTAGCAGTGTAAATCAACCTTGACCCCACAGATGGTTCTTTGGGTACTTCTCATGTAAGAACCGTCACTTGACCTTCATTGTCTCTGCTGATCCCTTTTGCTTTCACTGTTTTCTCACTTTTCATTATGACACATTTTTCAGGGTTAAAGGAGAAGTGATATATTTCTTTTCTTCTTTAATAATACTGACATATTGTGATTCTCTCTCTCTCTCTCTCTCTCTCTCTCTCTCTCTCTCTCTCTCTCTCCTCTCTCTCTTTGTATCTCCTTCTCTCTCTTTCCCTCTCAGTTTTGGCATAGCAGACACACCATTTTCGAGGCAACTCACATTTTGGGGGAATTTTATGAACAATTGTGTTGATAAAGTTCTCCATTAAGACAATTTTCATTGTATTATTTATTGCATGCTTTTTATTTGCTCTCAGAGGATAGTAAAATAAATGAAATCTTTTAAATTGTACTAATGTAAGCCTTTCTTATCTTTCTTTATTTCTTATATGTTCTCAATACTTTTAAAAACAGCAACAACTGTACTATTTTGCCTTCTCTGATCTTTTTCTTCAAACATCATACCACAAAATACCACAGTAGTGTGGATTTTCCTTGCTTGATTTTTTCTGTCTTTTTCACTTCTCTTCCTTTTCAACCCTCATGGTCAGTCAACAGAAACTCTTCTGTGTCAATAGCAGTCTTGTCTCGTATCTCCCTGTTTGATGCTCTTTCCTGTCATCATTGCCGTAGAAGAGGCCGTCACTGCTTCTCCTGTGGGTTCTTTAAATGCTTCTTAGAGGATCTTTTTTAAAAACTCTAGCAAGGAATTTAGTTTTGGCACTTATTATTTCATTTTCTATCAAATCACAAATTGTCCAATGCTATCCAAATATTTAAAATGTAAGAAATAATATTTTCGCTGTGATTTTCTGTATCTATTTATAAACATTAACATTTATGTTTGTAACTATACCAATACCTATATGCAAAAAATTTCCATGAAAGAATATTGCAGCTTACTATTTGCTTCCTTGAATAGATTCCACTTGTTTTTTCTGTTTTATTTTCCATTTGCTTACAGTATATAGTTGAATCTAATTACTAGTGGATGCCACATTTACCCAACCCTTAAACAATGTTTGCATGCTTCAAATCCATACTCATGGAAATTTCATATTTATATGTAACATGTGCATTCAGAGAATGGTGAAAAATTTGAGTCCTCTACAAGCAATATATCAGGAAAGATAAACTTGGTTATTTTCTGCCTTCATGTGCTCCCATTTTATTACTTAAAACTAACCTCATACACAGTGACTACCTACCCTTGGGATTCCTAAATGCAACATGATTGCAATGTGCCTTTCAAAAAATATATTTGTTAAACATCATTTCACCATGACTTCATAATGCTGCTTGCCATGGGTCACTGTTAGCAAATCAGCAAGATATTAAGAGTGTATCTTTAAACAGAAATATTCAAAAAACAACACCATGCCTTAGTCACTTTAGAAAATACTGTGGCCAGAGGCACACAGGTAGGAAATACTGTACTGTACTTAGGAACAAAGATTCAAGATTGGCTAATTTATTTTCCACAAAGACCTTACCGAACCAAAAATAAATAAATAAATAAATAAATAAATAAATCCACTATACTGTATTTCAAGGTTTTTTTTTTATAAAATGATCAAAACTCTCTGTATTTATTTCAGAAGTTGACTTATAGTTTGCAAAACTCTGCCTCACATTAGATCATTCTTCTCTGTTTTAGTCAGGTTTCCTACACAGTATCTAACACACACGATTTATTTATTTTTAAATTAAAAAAAATTTTTTAGTACCAGGGATCAAACTTACAACCCTTGCACTTGCCAGGCAAGTGCTTATGCCACTAAGCTAAAGTGCTGGCACACTCATGATTTAAAAGAAAGAAAGGTTTAATTTGGTTCATGGTTTTAGGGGATTCACTCCATCATCAGCTGTCTCTAAGAGAGAAACTTCATAAAAGAGTGTAACAGAGAGAGAAAGAGAGAGGCAGAGACAGAGACAGAGAGACAGGAATGCAATACAACTTTTCAGGTCACCACCCGACCCCAGCCTACCTGTAACAAGGCCCCATCTTCTAACAACACATTAGACTACAAATTCACCCGAGAGTTAATCCAATAATGAGTACAATGCCTCCATGATCCAATCCCCTTTAAAAACCCCACCTTTGAACTTATGAGACTTTGGACGTCATTGTAGATCTGAATCAGAAAAATCTCCAAGGTTAGAAATTAAGAACATTTTTGTTACTCAAAAGCAAATGGTATGTTTTCTTTTTGCTGATAGATCTGTAACTCTTTACCTTTGTACTTTTTTACTTTGCCTGCAGGAAACTTAATTCAGTTTTTATGCTCAGTTATAGCAGCAGTATTAATTCTTGGTGTTGAAATTTTTGTTTTCCCATTTTTAACTGTAGTTTCCACCTGTCACAGCTAACTTGTTTGTAAATACTCTTGAAACCTCTTTAGGAAAAAATGAGAAATGAGCAGAAGAATTAATGAATAAATTAATAATTAAAGTAAGTCATCTTGGAAGAAAGATTTCATTCTAGAAATTAACTTTTCAGAATCCTTTAAAATACAATTATTGAATGCTTTGATACGCATTCTCCATAGGAAGATGGCTTTGTAATGTACTTTTATATTAAATAGTCTTTTGTAAAGATGGAGCAAAAGAGTTTTTTGAAACATCAGAATAATTAAATGAGGCCTAAGGGTGTATGATGACAGTGTAAGGATGTCGCAAAATATATGTTAGCACATCACCCTGAAAGATCTTTGTACTTACTTATTATTATGTGAATAAATACATAGGCATTATATTGTAAAAAATTTTGCTATTATGTAACAATGCAAAGCAAATTAAGAAATCAATAAGCGTGACATAACCAATAATTTAAGTACGTCTTAGCTTACAGGAGCTATTCAGCATGCCTTCCTGAATTGCTACATCCAGTAATAAACATAATCTTAAATAATGAAGATTTGCCGCAACAAATTTCAAAATAAGCAAAAATTTGTTTACTTTCCTCACTTCAACTCTTCTGTGATTTCAGTTTCAATGACAAAACTATTGGATAACAAATTTTAACCATAAAATTCTAATGTACAGTTTTGAAGAATGTAAAATTTTTCACAATCTGTGAAGTAAGTTCACAGAGAAATAGAAAATGTGATAGAGGACACACTGAGTGAGCATATTCTCAATATATAATATAATCACAAACAAGGTAATGTCTATCATTGAAAATAATTGGTATGATCGTATCTGCTAACAGATACAATGCCTTCTAAGAAAACCACATTTTAAAAGGCTTATCAAAATAAGCTTCATATAGTTTGTTATTTTAAAACAGTGGAATGAGATATTTATCTTATTTAAATTTACTGAAAAGTTAAGGAGGCCTATTATAAAGCAATATTTTGACCATTTACTGTAATATAATCGTTTACATTTTCACAACTTTGGTAAACATCAACTTCATGAGAATCTTACATTTTTCATGTCAACCCATTAGCCAGCAGTCAAGAGAAAAATACATGTATATGTGAGAATTGTTCATTTTTTTGTACGTGTTCATACACACAAAGTTCTCTATAGTTGTATCTTTACAAAGCCACCTACAAATTATATGTATGTGCCAAAAATGCTTTAAGAATCAAACATGTAAAATTGGGACTAAGAAACTAGTATAGTAATTATCAAATATTATTTCATTTCTTACCATCAGTGAATTTCATTGTCATTCAGAACAGTGTGTGAGTGGCAATAGCAGCATTTAATCCATGCTTAAAGTATAAATGCCCTCTAAAAGCAAATCAAATGCATAGATAGCAAATCAAACATATACATATTTATACTGTTGTATAATATGAAGGATTTGTTACACCATGTTGAAATACCACTTCTAGAAAGAGATGAATTTTTTTAACTTTTTCAATCATTAAAGACATAAAAATATTAATCAGCAATCCACATTTGTATCACAGATATCTCACAAATACTTCAAAATTTCAGAGAAGCAAAACAATGCAGAGATTAAAGTGCGTAGATTCTAGATCTAGAACTTTGGATTCAAATCAGGGTTACTGCCTTGTGATTTTGCACAGCTGTTTTAGTTTTTCTACGCCTGATTGTTTATTGAAACATAGGGATCACTGAATGGTATCTTTTTTGTTAAATTGTTTTGAGGATTAAATGAGTTAATAAATTATCAAGTAATTGAAACAGAACAGGGCCGATAAACGTCATTGTGTGTGTTTTTGTAAGGTAAATAAGTAAGTGGCTAAGAAGATTTATAATGCTTCAGATGAGGTTAAATCAATGTTAGATTCATGGGTCTGACATTTAAAAACTGAAAATGCAAACTCAGAGACCAGGTAGGGAGTGGGACAGGAGAGGAAGGAGAAGAAGAGATGTTCACAGGAATGATCCAGGTGTTTAGGAAAGGAATCGACGTTGAAATTATAGATTGTATTTACACAGCAGTTAGTGGTGTGCACAATGCCTACATAAACACTAATGGAGCTCACATTCTATTTAAGCAAACAATTAAGCATTCTATTTAAGCAAAAGTATAGGAAAATTGATGAAGGCTGTAAAGGTAAATGAAATACGTGAGGCACAGAAAGCTAAATATCACATGGTTTCTCTTATATGAAAAACCTAAAAATACAAATAAATGAGTGGATAAAATAAAGGAGAGACTGTAGGAAACAGGAAGGGAGATTTTTGGAGATGAAGAAGATGATTGGAGGAAAGGGGAGGTAAGGGAGAAAGCAGTAAAGGAATTGAAACTGATCAGGATATGTTATAGGCATATACCAATCCCTTGAGACATACATCGTTCTTCTGCATTGCAAACACAGTAAAAGTGTTTACTGAAATTAACAGAGGTAGTAAACACGGGGCAAGTTTTAATTGGGCTCAAGTAGTTGGGCCCAATTTTCATATCCTGCTTAAATTCTTTAATATTTAATGTGTGTCTAATTTTGATTGCTAATTATGTAAAAATAAACTTGTGCAAATAATTAGAGTCTAGGTAAACTATTAATTGTATAGCATCAACCCTAATGACTGATTTAGGGGAAGAATGAAAACTTTCAAACATTGAGAAATATTTTTGAATGTAAACAGATAGTACAAAAACATTTTTTTATTCAGTAATTTTCCTTGTTTGGGTATTGACTCATATGCAGCTTAATGAATCACAAAGCAATTTGTTATATTAAGATAAAAATATATGGAGCCTACTGGTTATCATTTCACACATTTAAAATAAATTAAGTATTGGATGATATAATTCATTTTTGATTATCATCAGAGTTTTTGATGTGTACAAAACAATCCTAATACATGCCAGTGGATCATTAGTTGTAACATATAAGGATAAGCCTTAGAGTGGGACCGTTATTAAGGGTGCGGACCATGACATCATATCACCAAGCTCCTACCCTCTGTGTACTTATAAAAATTTGGTTCTGTGTTGCTTTTCAAATAGAGCAAAATGACATGAAAAGAAACGTGTATCATCATCTGTTCGTCCTTTGATATGATTCTCTAGTGTGCAAATCACCACAGTGGAATGGTGCATGGGGAATAAGAACAATAAATCCGGTAATAAATTGGGTGTAACACTAATTCCATACACTTTAAACTGAAATATGTACATATGATGACCACGATGGCTCATCGATGATCAAAGTCCAAGTGAAAAATGCATTTCAACTTTTCTCACTATAAAAACTCAATAGTATGCTGCAGCCTGTGTCTGACATCAAATTCTATATATCTACCTCTGTTTTCAGCAGGGAAACCCAATTCCTAAAGGAAAGGTCATTATCATTATTAAGTTTTATAAGAAAATCAGTACGTACTGGTATCTATTTAATAACGGAGACATCATGAATGTCAGATTTAACACACTTTACAGAGTGCTAATAACTCTTAAAATGTACCTTGTCTCAAGTTGAAGTCAGTATTGGAAATTTTATATTATCTGTTCCACTGGAAAGCATTAAAAAGTATTTCTGTAATAGCGAAGTCTAAAAAAGTAACTTTTTACAAGTTGGGCTAATTTTTGGTTCAATTTCAAACCTTATTATAGTAAGAAGCTACATGATATTGGCAAAAGGCTCATTTTAACAAATGCAGTCTGTGTTATCTGAGGATAAACAATGTATTTATGTGTGTCCCTATTTGCAAGTTTGTAAGGTATATGTGCTTTACAGATTAGTAACTACATCAAAATGATTTTCTGTGCTTTTTTTTTAGTTCTAGTATCACACATATATAAAATATGCATCTATTCAGAAACTAAACAAAAGACTTCATAATTCCTGCATTACAATGACCCTAATTCAGGTCCAGTGATAGATTGGAAGAGGTTGTTTCTTTTTCTATTATATATATTTAAATTACAAAGAGGAAGATGTAGTTTCTACTAATGAGTTTTGTAGGACTGTTTTAATATGATGTCCCTTAGGAGAATTCCTCACACAGTGTGAGGGCTCCTAAGAGGTGCTCGTGCACCTGATTAATTCATAAATGGCACTGAGGGCTGCACATTTGCCCAATCCTAGTTAAATCATAGTAGGCGGCTATTCCTCTGTAGGATGCATTGCAAATTGTGATGCTTTTATTATACACCTAATTACAGTATTCTACACCAGTCTGATTCTTTCCATAAATTCTTGTAAATGTGATGTCCATTTCAGAAAATAGAAATTGAGGTTCATTAAAATGACTTCAATCCGTAAGACTGAGATGCAACAGTGACTGGTGACTCAAGGGAAAATTTCTCTGTCATTTTAAGGAAATATGTATGTAAAATATAGAGAAATTAAAATGAAACGATTTTCAAAAGTAATTTGTTTTGTAAATAAGAATTAAGTAGCTACTAAGGGAACATAAAAGAATAAAAACTGAAAAATATCCAAATGGATAGCTGTAGAACTTTTGTTGGTGAGTAACCAAGGAAGAATGTATGTATTCTGAGGTAAAGTACTTAACCCTTATGTACTTCTAACCCTCATGGAAGATATTAATACAACTGCCTTGTAGAGTATGAAAATTAACTGATTTAAGACATTTAAAATCCTAACAACAGTGCCTGGCACATAGTAAGTTCTACACAAGCTCTTCTATCAAGTTCTTCTTAATTCTTACCCAATCTAACCTTGACCCAACATTAGTATAGTCTACATTTTCACTTTCACTCAAACTAATACCAGCATTACTGCCTCTGCTATTATTTTTACTTTTTAACAAAATGTTATTCTGATTGAGAGATGTGGAGTTTCTTCTCTACAATTGTAGACTCAGATGGATTAGTGTTTCCTGAGCCCAAATTTTGACATCTAGTACATTTTTATACTAGGTTTATAGCTTAAAAAATTGGCCTATGGATAAACACTGTAACATGTAATTCAATCTATTTTCCTCTAGATAACACTTTTCATAATTCCTAATATTGTGTAAGTAATAGTATTTGTTACAGTGTATTACATGCTGCTGTATCTGAGATAAATGTTAAGTATGTTTTGAATCCCATCTTTTTCCATTGGTATAACTAACTTCAAACCTCCTAACTGGGAACACTGTACTGAGCTGAGGCTGCCTTTCAATGCATTCAATAACAAATCCTATTTATTATTTATTTGTTCCTATTTCCTGGATACAATTTTAGGAAGTGTTCAAACATTTATCTAAATTCAGTGGCTAGTTATACAATATGCTCTTTTTCTTCAAGAGGCTGGAAGTGTCAAGAATATTATATTAAAAATAAAGTAAATGTACATTTGATATCTTAAACATAAGAAAAATGAACTCAAAGAAATTAATTAATTTATTACCAAGTTTGACCACTAGTTATTTGTATAGGTAAAACACAGGATTTGTGATTCATAGACATTTTTTTCCTTTCAACCTCTATTTTAAAGCACAAAATGAAAAAAAAAAGGAATCATGAAAAGTACAAACATAAATGTAAAAATACTGTTTATTTCAGTTCATTGGCTACATAGTCACTCAGAATATGGAACATTTTGTGATGTTACCATTAAACACAGCTTAATTGTTTCAAATTAGCTAAGCAAAGCAGTACAAAACAAAACAAAAACTACTTAATATGCTAACTTATATGGTTTAGTTGGTATAATAGCAAAATTTTTAAAAAGCTACATATTTTATCTTAAGTTTTATGCTACTGAGGCTTTCACTTATAAAAGTATGTACTTTATAAGGGACAATAATCATCATTTTAAATTTTTTTAGATGTGTGCCACTTACCTATTTTTTTTTTCTTTCAGATTTTAAACCAAGGCTTAGAGAAATTTGATTACCCAGTAGAGCTGTTCTGACCCCACTC
This sequence comes from Dolichotis patagonum, assembly GCA_004027295.1. Taxonomy (NCBI): domain Eukaryota; kingdom Metazoa; phylum Chordata; class Mammalia; order Rodentia; family Caviidae; genus Dolichotis; species Dolichotis patagonum. The sequence continues at coordinate 4,631 of PVJX010025874.1, read as the reverse complement.
AATAAGTTAAGAATTAAGTGGTTACATATGTTGGTAGGTTAAAATTGCTATTAAGGTTGAATTCACAGAATTATTCTAGGATCTCTTATTGGACAAAGAAGTGCGTTGTGTTTAGTGTCAATAGCTTCCTTGAAATCTTGGTCCTTTAACACAGGTGCTTCATTGTGTGCGGGGCGCTAATGATGGGCATACTGATGCAGGGATGGATTGGAGATGAATCCTGCTGTCGCCTGTAACAGGAAAAGGAAAAGAGTCTTCTCTTGTTCCATAACTGCTACTTATCAAGTGAATCTAAACAAACACAATTATAAAATAAAAATTACTTATTTACTTCTAAAAAAGTTCAATATGGTAGAATATTGACACAAAACAGTAGTCAAACACTATGCAATATAGATATTATTGTGATATTTTACAAATACCACTTCTGCGTTTTATTCCTAATAGTCACATTGTCTCAGGATACAACCCCTTAGAATGTTAACCATGTACTGCATGTCCTTGAGATGACATTACTAGGTCTATTTTTAGTGGGTAGTATATAAAAAGAGTGATTCTGTTATATATAACATGCACTTTTAAAAACAGATTATCAAACTATGTGAAATGTCTTTTTAAATAAAAGTCATTCTGAAAGCTGGAAGAAAAATACTTTAAAAACAAAATATCTTTGTGAGTTCATAAAGCTCCCCTTGGATCTGGAACTTCTTTTCTAAAATTAAAGCATAGTTTCTATCAGCATTTAAATATGAGTTGAAGGTAATATTATTTTTAAAGTTAACTTTACTTATTTCTTTGTTAAATTCCTTTTTTACCTCTTAAGTTGGTCTTAGGTAGTCCTATAAAATCCCTGGGATTCGGCATGATATAGGTGACATTATATTAAAAGTTCGTGTTTGCTTATGAGATGAGGAATGTCTACAGAATTAGCTGAGTGTAAGGCCATGATCCTTACATTGGTTTAAACACAAGAAAATTCACGATCCTCTTGGCGTGGGTGCTGTGCAATCGGATTCCCATGTGAATGTCCCTGTGAGAATTGCAAAGCATATGAGATCTGATAATGGACAAAAGAACTTTGAGAACTTCTCTGATTATGGGCCCCTCATGGAGGGATAAGATGAAACAAGGTGAAATTCAATGATTTAAGCAGGCAAATTGATACTAAAAGTGGTTTTGCATATCTAAAAAATGACAGGTTATATAAAAATGGAGATCATGAGCTCAGTTAAGATATAGAGAAATCAAAATCTATAATTTTGTGCTTCTGAGGTTCTACTAATCATACTTTGTATATGCCATCGAATTTTTTAAAAAATAAAGAATGCTTTTACTTTCAAATCAACTTAATTTAAGCCTTGAATTTCATGTGGAAGATGTTTATCTCAATACTTTTTCGTACTAGAAACTCAAGATCAATACAATATTTATGTTTATTGTTCAAATTGCGTGTTTTGATGCAAATATTTACTTTAAATAAATAAAAAAACAAAGATTCAGTTAACATATTGGGATCTGAAATCACATCAAGTTTTTACAAGGGGTGTGTACCTTGAATCTAGCAGAGCGAATTTAGTTTTGCAGTAAATAGTATGGCTGTTATTATCATTATTGGCTTCAACCTCTAACTGGCCTAAGAAAGAAGCAGGATATTTAAGGACTCCTCTCGTTCACAAGTTTCTCGTAATAATGGCGTTGTAAAAGGAGTTGGAAGCAGGCTTTGAGAGAGAAATTTGAACTTGCCAGATGATCTTGTGTACTAGAATTTCTGACTCACTTGTTTGTTGAGCCCAAAGCCATTTCATAGCCCTCAGGCAGTGGGGAGAGGGGCAGGAAGGCGCAGCTCAGAGACGCACATTTGAATCATCTCATTAATCTAAGGGTGGTGTCAATTTATCTGGCCATAGAGCCAAGCCTCTATTCTATTTATAATCGTGGTTAAAAACTCTTAGTATAAAGGCAGATTTCATAGACCGTGGATTGCAGGCATATCTTTATTCCTTCCTGAAACAACTGAGTTTCTGTCTGTTCCAATTGACTTTTATAAAGTGTGCCCGTGACAATTTAACATCCTAAATGTGATCTAATAGTGCTACTGAAGTTTAGACTGAATACTACTATAAAAATGTACTATATTAAAAAATATTTGCATATGGCATTTCCCCTATACTGAAAATTTATGAATTTTAATAATATTGCTTAGATTTTATATCCAACCTTTATAATTATTCATACTCTTGGAATATCATTTAAAAGGCATTGAAATTATATAAAAACACTTAAGAGCAGAATTATACCTTCATTTTCTAATTTCTTTTTACATACTTATTATTAAGCTTACCATAATAAATAAATGAGTGGTTAATTGTTGAGGATGGTTACTGTACTTAGCTGTATAGATGTGGGCAAATGTTTACTGACAACTTATGATTTATTAAAAATAACTATAGGGTAAAAAGCATTTTGGTGTAGCTCTGTAGCTATTAAATGATTGTTTTAAGACACATCAATAATAACAACAAAAGGCATGCTATGAATTTGTAAAGAATTAATAATGAGTGATGATAATATCTGGGTTTCAGATTAGTAAATTATACCTAGTTCTATGTAATAAAATAATTTATACATTAAAAATATATAAAATGGAAAATAAAACTGTTGATATTATTTTAGAGCCTTTTCTAAATTGAATAATTTGAGTAATCTTTCTTTACTACCTTTTTCTTTTTATGACCAGCAGATTATTATTATATGATTTTTAAACTTGTTTTTCAATTAAACACAACCTTATTGCTAGACATAGAGTTTAAGAAGAGGCATTATCATTCTCAAAGAGTTTCACAGTTCATAAGGAATATTGTTTGCTTACTCATTTATTTGTGATAGTTTTAAGAAATACATTTAAAAAATAACATGACTGATAGTAAATGATGAAGGGAGAATAAATAAGCATGTCGCCAAAACTTGGATTTAGAAATGAGATTAGTACATTAACCACATTCAGTGAACTCCTAAATTCTTATAGTAATGAATTAAAGTAAAATGTATGATTATGTATAACAGTAATAGAAAGTACCAAGTAGAACTGTGGTTTTAGCTTCTTCATATTCTTTGAAGAAGTGGTATCCAAGATCACTTCTGAAGGAACACAAGGAAGAATACACACCCTGGAGTACCTCTGTGGATAATCACACAGATTTTATAAACATGAAATACCATGGTAAAGAGCAGAATAATGTATTTCAGAAGAGAAACCCTGAATCCAAAAGTGGAAGAAGGGACACATAGATTGAGATTAAGTGCAGAAGCTGAAAATACATAAATATTTTGTATGAATAAAGTACACATCTATACAGAGAAACTTCAAGATCCCATATTTAAGATGATGGTTCATTTGAACGATCATGATGACAAGATGTTACAAGTCACTTACTGTGATAGTCTAGTTTTTATTAGAATAATTAAAACATATAAAGAATAAGAGGAATTGTGAACCTCTGTGTAGTCACCTTCTGTATTTTTGAGGGCAATATTGTTTCATCCATATTTTGGTCTGTCACTCTTTATTCCACCCCAATATGCGCACTGAGCAATTGTGAGGCAAAATCTAGACATTATGTTCATCAGGAAAAAGTTCAGTGTGTATCTTACTAAGGATTTATAAAAATTATGACTCACACATATAAAATTATAACAGTAGTCACTCAAAAACACTCAGAAATTTTCAATCATTCATCTAAAAATTCTTAAGGATAATGTATTAAGGGCAATTTTTACTATGGATTTATATGCATATTTTGTATCATGGTGCATTTTTGGATGATATAATTTTAAAACACTAATAATTACTTAGGTAATAGTAACTTCTAATGAAAGTCTTGGAAGATTTAAACTCCAGAACATGGGCCAAGGATAAGGTTCAGTGGCACAGTGCCTGCTTGGCAAACACAAGGTCCTGAATTTGATTCCTCATACCTAAAAAATAAATAAATAAAGAAATTCTAGAACAAAAGATTCAGTTCTTAACACTAGGCTGAGATGAATTTTATAGAATGATTATCATTTATACTTTTTTAAAGGGAGACAAAGTGGAAGAAAATAGTACAAATTGCATTTCAAACATGCCTTAATGAATGTTAACTTCATAAAATGTTTCACTGCTTAATAGACAGCTGGGAAGTGTTTGGATGTCAACTAGGAAAACAGTTTGGGTAGCCACAGCAAATGGATAAAATACTAAAATCAGTAAACGTGAGGAAAGAAAAGGAAAACATAAACCAGACAAAAAATACATTTCCAGGCCCAAATTTTTAAGTATTCTGTATTTTGTCATTTGTTAAACCATAAATAGGCAGACCCAGAGCTGTAGTTCAACATGCTTTTGTTTCTAACATAAATAAAGTTTGGTGCATTGCTCTGCAAATCAACCTGGACGGGCTCTGTGTTACACATGATATATCCATGTGTAAAAGAAATGTCAGAGACTAATTAGAAAGTTACAGTGGGGCACAAATAAATGCTGCAAACCTCACACTAAGACAGGAAAAATGATTTAAATTATAAAGAACAGACTGATTCTTTACAGTTAATGATTCCACTTGATTAAATTATTTCTACAGAGATACTTTGGA